>JASVEL010012596.1:0-135739 GCA_032618575.1 Nicotiana noctiflora
GGCATGGTCATCGGAATCAGCCAGCAAATACCCAGATAAGTTCCGTCATCTCTCCAAAATACCCTTACCTTTCTTTCATTTTTCTCTGCATTTCATTGTTTACCTTTTTGAGAGCTAACTACCGACTCCTGATAACGGAAGCTGAAACAACACTGGATCAGAAAGGAAAGAAGAGTTGGCAAGGAAATAATGAAGCTTGGCAAACATGGCCAAAGGAAAAGAAAACAAAACAAAAATGGAGAAATGAGAAAAATACAAAAAAAAAGAGTCGGCAAGGGGACGAGAAGTCAAAAGCCATGCAACATGAGAAAGCAAAAACAAAGGAAGCAATAAGAAGTGGGGACGGCGGATGCCAGTTGCTAGCAGTTTATATCTAATAAATTTTGTTTCATGCAAGAACAAATTGTCACTAATCACTTTAAAGTGAATGTGACCAATGTGGAAAATTTAAAATACCAAAAAGAGAAAGTCCGCCGAATAAGTGGAGAAATTCACAGGCGAGAGATAAGTTGGTAAAAGAAAATACCAAAAAGAGGAAGGTAACATCTTTTAAAATCCACTCCCTAGTCTTCAGGCTGCGGGGATACATTTCTGCATTGCATTGCACGTTTAATTTCTGTTAGGTGCCCACCTTCAAATACGGGAATATTTTCTGCATCGCATTGCACGTTTCAATTCTGTTAGGCGCCCACCTTCAAATACGGGAATACTTTTCCGCATCGCATTGCACGTTTCAATTCTGTTAGGCGCCCACCTTCTAATACGGGAATATTTTCTGCATCGCATTGCACGTTTAAATTTCGTTAGGCGCCCACCTTCAAATACGGGAATATTTTTCTGCATCGCATTGCACGTTTAAATTCCGTTAGGTGCCCACCTTCAAATACGGGAATACTTTTCTCCATCGCATTGCACGTTTCATTTCCGTTAGGCGCCCACCTTCTAATACGGGAATATTTTCTCTGCATTTCGCATTGCACGTTTAAATTCCGTTAGGCGCCCACCTTCAAATACGGGAATATTTTCTCTGCATCGCATTGCACGTTTAATTTCCGTTAGGCGCCCACCTTCAAATACGGGAATATTTTCTCTGCATCGCATTGCACGTTTAATTTCGTTAGGCGCCCACCTTCAAATACGGGAATATTTTCTGCATCGCATTGCACGTTTCAATTCCGTTAGGCGCCCACCTTCAAATACGGGAATACTTTTCTGCATCGCATTGCACGTTTCAATTCCGTTAGGCGCCCACCTTCTAATACGGGAATATTTTCTGCATCGCATTGCACGTTTCAATTCTGTTAGGCGCCCACCTTCAAATACGGGAATACTTTTCTGCATCGCATTGCACGTTTCAATTCCGTTAGGCGCCCACCTTCTAATACGGGAATATTTTCTGCATCGCATTGCACGTTTAAATTCAGTTAGGCGCCCACCTTCAAATACGGGAATATTTTCTGCATCGCATTGCACGTTTCATTTCTGTTAGGCGCCCACCTTCTAATACGGGAATATTTTCTGCATTTCGCATTGCACGTTTAAATTCTGTTAGGCGCCCACCTTCAAATACGGAATACTTTTTTGCATCGCATTGCACGTTTCAATTCCGTTAGGCGCCCACCTTCAAATACGGGAATACTTTTCTCTGCATCGCATTGCACGTTTCAATTCCGTTAGGCGCCCACCTTCTAATACGGGAATATTTTCTGCATCGCATTGCACGTTTAAATTCAGGTTAGGCGCCCACCTTCAAATACGGGAATATTTTCTGCATCACATTGCACGTTTAATTTCTGTTAGGTGCCCACCTTCTAATACGGGAATATTTTCTGCATTTCGCATTGCACGTTTAAATTCCTGTTAGGCGCCCACCTTCAAATACGGGAATATTTTCCGCATCGCATTGCACGTTTAATTTCTGTTAGGCGCCCACCTTCAAATACGGGAATACTTTTCTGCATCGCATTGCACGTTTAATTTCCGTTAGGCGCCCACCTTCAAATACGGGAATATTTTCTCTGCATCGCATTGCACGTTTAAATTTCGTTAGGCGCCCACCTTCAAATACGGGAATATTTTCCGCATTCGCATTGCACGTTTAAATTTTGTTAGGCGCCCACCTTCTAATACGGGAATATTTTCTCCATTCGCATTGCACGTTTAATTTCCGTTAGGCGCCCACCTTCAAATACGGGAATGCTTTTCTCTGCATCACATTGCACGTTTAAATTCCGTTAGGTGCCCACCTTCGAATACGGGAATATTTTTCTCTGCATCGCATTGCACGTTTAAATTCCGTTAGGTGCCCACCTTCGAATACGGGAATACTTTTCTCTGCATCGCATTGCACGTCTAAATTCCGTTAGGTGCCCACCTTCAAATACGGGAATAATTTTCTCTGCATCGCATTGCACGTTTAATTTTTGTTGGGTGCCCACCTTCGAATACGGGAATACTTTTCTCTGCATCGCATTGCACGTTTAATTTCCGTTAGGTGCCCACCTTCGAATACGGGAATACTTTTCTCTGCATCGCATTGCACGTTTAAATTTTGTTAGGTGCCCACCTTCGAATACATGAATACTTTTCTTGCATCGCATTGCACGTTTAATTTCCGTTAGGCGCCCACCTTCAAATACGGGAATATATTTCCGCACATCATGGTTTATATAGCTAAAAGCCCACACTCGGACAGAAAAGAAAAAAGTAGTTTGTTGTTTTGTTTTGAGCAGGTTCAGCTCGAGGGCAAGAAGTACCATTGAAAATCAAAAAAAAAAAAAAGAAGAGGAAAACAAGAAAGAAAATCAACAAAAAAGGGAGAGTGAGCATCTCAAAAAAATCAAAGAAGAAGAGACAAGGAGAAGCAAACAAAAGCTAGGATAGGAATAATTGTAATTGTAGAATCATAGCTTAGAATAACTTCTTCATTTTACATTCCCCCGGTGTAATAAGGAGGTCAGCAAGCAGTAACCGCAACAGCAGCAACAGTAACAGCAAAAAATCGCAGTTTCATTGGTAGTCCCGGCTACCAAAATTTTCCGAACTACATTGACCCGATTCCCTTTTAGCCAGGGATATGTAGGAAACCTCTTGAAGCAAAGGTTCGGTCAAAATTTTGAAAATAAAATGCTTCTCACGGAGTGCTCAAATGGGCAAAAATCGCTCGTATCCGCTCACTTGTCTTTGCACAGAAACTCTTCGTGTTTACGCGCAAAGAGGGGCAGCTGTGAGCACGTGATTTTTGCCCTATATGAGAATTACTCCCAAAAATTCAAAATAAAAGAGTTTTGTGTTGTTTGCAATTGTTGTGAATTTAGTGTCATTTTTAAAAAATAATGACAATATATATATATATATATATATATATATATATATATATATATATATATATATATATATATATATATATATATCGCATTTGCATTTAGGATTTAATTCTACAATTAGGAATAATTAATTTTATCTTACAAAAATGAAAATCACAAAAATAGGCATCTTTTGCATTTTAGCCTTTAATGTCCAAATTGTGTGATTGTATTTTAATTACCATTTAAAATTAGGTGACAATTATTATTATGAGATTAGTATTTCAAGATAATTTTAGTTTTTATAAATTAATCTTAGTATTTTGGGCTTTATTAATTAGGAAGTTGAATAATGGAGAAGAACAAAATAGAAAAAAATTGGATTGGGCCATCTTGCAAATTAAGTTACAAGCCCAATCCTAAGAAACCTTACCCAACCCAAAACCCCTTGGCCCAAGAAGAAAATTTCAGATTTTTTTAGCAAAAAATAATCATAATTACATGACATAAAGTAGTGGGGAGCAAGGAAATCAAGGAAGAAAACAAGGAGAGGAAAACATGGATTAGTGGGTTTTCTTTAAATTAAAAAAATATTTTCTTTTTAATAAAAAATCTGAAAATTTTCGAAATTCTTGCCTATAAATAGAAGAGAGGATTTATGAAAAAGAGGGGGGAAAAAAGAGAGGAAAAATAGGAAGAGAAGTAAAAATAAAAAAAATTCCCTGCTGTAGTATACACTCGATATACATTCTGGACACAGAAGTATACATGGCAAAAATTTCAATTTTTGAGAGTTTCTTTTGAGAGTTTCTTTTGAGAATTGAAAAAAGTTCAAAGATAGAAATACAAAACAAAGAGAAAATCTGGAATATATTTTTCTTTTCTATTTTTTTACGGGTTTTTGTTTTTCTCCGTATTGCTGGGATTTTCGGGATTGAGGTGTTGAAGCTACTGCTGGTTGTTGCTGTGATATTGCTGTGTTGATCACCGGTATTTCTTTTATTTCCAATATCAGGTACATACCTAATCATGTTTAAATAATAAGATGAATACATGGGAAAGATGAGAATTTTGTTAAAATTTTAAATAGTTTCTATTTCTATTTTCTTTTACAGATTATGTTTCAATAAATTCCATATTAATATTCTGTAAGTTTTGTGATAACTTTAAATAATTAAGCTTTGTTGTAGCAATAATATTTCACTTCTAAAAATGGTTATTAAATAGTATAGTTATAAATACGTTTATTAATATTCAAATTGTTTAGGAAGAATGAATTACTCTTTTGTTAATCAAATTAATTAGAACTTCTTTAATATCGTCTTTAATAAACTAAGTTGTTGATATGTAGTTAAGTTTAACAAAAATACGAATTTTAATTATTTTGCGTAAATTAGGCATTTAGGTACGATTTGAGTTTTCAATAATACAAGAATGGTTTCTTCAAGTTCATCAAATCTCCCAATATAGATGTAAATAATTAAGGTTGATTATGGTTTTTGAAAAAATAGTTGTAAATAGTTAATATCAAGTGTTTAAGCCAAAAATAGTAAAAATTAAAAATATGAGTTTAAAATAGTTGCAAGATAATTGGTTTAGTTTGTATATATATTGTCACGACCCCAATCCCGGTCGTGATGGCGCCCAACACAACTGCTAGGCAAGCCCGACCATTTACACTCTCATCCAGAGCATGAAGCTCTAATCAATTACCGGAACATTTATGTCAACAATAAAGCATAACTGTATAACCACCCCAGAGATCTAGGGTCACGAGTCTGGAGCCTCTAAACAAGATCGGATAACAATATATAATCCAAATACTAAAGTCTCAATAATTGATATACAAAGGAAAACTGGAATAAGAAGAGAAGCCAGGTCCTGCGAACGCCAGCAGCTACCTTAGCAACTCGGATAAATACTGATAAAAGCTGGAGTGCTCGTCTATCCCTCATGTGTACCTGAATCTGCACACAAAGGTGCAGGGAGTAGAGGTGAGTACTAAGTACTCGGTGAGTAATAAATATATATAAGCAGCTGAAAGTAGGAAATCCACAGAATAACACATAATGAAGCTAAACTACACTCTGATTCCTTCTACGAACTAGCATCAACAGTACAATATAGCTACCACAGAATAACTTAACAAATAAAGATGCAATGCAATGCACATAACCGCTACGGCGTGTAGCCCGATCCATTTAACGTCGACGGCGCTCACTGGGGGTGTGTACAGACTCCGGAGGGGCTCCTACAGCCCAAGCACAATACTGCTGCGGCGTGCAGCCCGATCCTCATATCAACCGCTGTGGTGTGTAGCCCGATCCTCATATAAACCGCTGCGGCGTGCAGCCCGATCCATCCTCGGTCCACATAAATCAGATAAGTCACAAAAACAGTTCATTTTTCTTAATTCCAGTTCCCAATTCATAATTTATGAAAAGTACTTTAACTTTTATTTAATTTGCAAAAACCGGTGACATAACATTTCAATAGTGTGATTTCAAATTCCAGGAATGAGATCAATGATTAAGCAAGTATAGCTATCACATAAATACTATCCCCTAGGGATACTACAGGTCGGCACAAGGCCCATAACAAGGCTTACAGCCTACAAATATGTCAAACACAGCGTATTTCCATCACTAATAGCATATTTTCCATATCCGGGATGGACCAAGTCTCAATCCCCAGTCACAATCAGCCCCGCACCTGCCACGGGGTGCGAGCCACGTCCTACTAGCGTCACAATGTGCTAAGCCGGGGTTTCGAACCCTCAGGCTACCATATACACAAACTACTCACCTCTAGCCGGCCGTAGACTCGTCCGCGATACCTTTTCCCTTCAAATTTGCTGCCTCGTGCGTCAAATCTAGTCAAACCACAACAATTATATCAAATATGGGTCAAAGAAACATAACCCAATTCAATTTATACGAAATATGCGATAATACACCAAGTTAGTAAAACCCGGACCCCGGGCCCGCTGCCTGAAAAATTCCGAAAATCATACCAATAGATTCCTCGTCTCTCCACGAGTCCGTGCATATAAATTTTATCGAAATCGGAGTTCGAATGGCCTTTCAAAACCCAAAAATTCGTTTTCATGATTTAGGCCCTAGTTCTTCACAAATTCTACCAATTTCAGGAATTTTGATGTTTATTCTAGCATAAAATCATGTTTTTGAGTCAAGAAACTTACCTCCAGCAATTACCCATTGATTTCTCTCTTAAAAATCACCTCAGAAGCTTCTTCCCGTTCCAAAATTGGAAGAAAACTCGACCTGCTCGTTCTAGGTATACTGTTCACGCGTTTTACTGCTCCCAATGGATTCCTTGTGAAATTCTAATGAATTTAGGCTTTTGAATCACTCAATTTGACCTTATAATGAAGGAGATATGTAGGTTTTAAGATTTGCAAATAGTGCAGGTTTTTAATACGCCGTCAGGGGCAGTTTCGTCATTAACCTGAAAATCTGGCCAACTTTAGTAAAATGGCCATAAAATCCTCATACGATGTCCAAATTCGATGATTCTTTTTGCTACGGGTCCGTAATTACGATACGGATCTATTTATTCATTCAAAACAATAATCCAAGCTCATTTGTTCAATATGATATCATTTATGCTTGAAGAAACGATGTCGAAGCATAAGAAAAACGAGCATAACGCAACCCAAACCTATCTGAAACTCACTCGAGCTCCTTGGGACTGCATACGAACATACTAACATGCCACATATGATCATGCAAACTTAGTTTCACTCTCAAACACCAAAACTAATATCAAAACACCAAATTTACATCGGATTCAAGCTTCCAAAACTTTCGAAACTTGCATTTGATCTAAAACCCGACCTAAACACCTCCGAATGACTTGAAATTTTGCACGCATATCCAAAATCACCTAACGGAGCTACTGCAACTCTCGGAATTTCGTTCTGAGCCCCGGATCAAAATCTCACCTACCGTTCGAATTTCGCCAAAATTCAACCTTAGCCAATTCAAGCCTAAAACTACACCGGACCTCCGAATTTGATTTTGATTGCTCTCCTAAGTCATAAATGATCCCCTGAAACTAGTCGAATTATCAGATTTTCATTTCGAGCTATCTAACTCATCGGTCAACATTCGGTTGACTTTTCCAACTTGTTCTTCTCATAAAGAGATTTATGGCCTTATTTCTATCTAAATTCCCTCCGATTTGCTTCTAACTTTCTGAACACACATAAATTAGCATATTGAAGTGTTAAATGAAGGTAACGAGGTGGTAACTCCCGTAAAGACGGGCCATGTCGTTACATTCTCCCCAACTTAAACAAACGCTCGTCCTCGAGTGTACCCGGAGTTGTACTAGAAGCAACCCAATAGCTGACTGACCTTACCAAGTATATATGCGGGGTGGTACCATGTCACCCTGTCCATCATAAGTCTGCTAACACAATATAGCTGAACTTTCACAGTCCATCTGAAACATAGACCACATTGCACCTCCGAAATCATATGCCAAATTTGAATCCCACGTCTATATTCAGAATACACTCGAACCAACTGTAATAGCCCATACTCGCCACTCCGGGTGAGATCTTTTGGTGTACCAAACAACTCAATCACTCGAGATGATGCCCTCTAATCACAACAATTTCCCACGATAACCAGTTACTACTGAAAAACCTTTCTCGTTAGCAAAAGTCTTGTTCCAATATCTTCATATACTGCCCACGACAGCTGAAACACGTGATATATCGAATCCATTTCTCAGATCATCCATGCATGATTCCATTTCCCTTTTTGACTGGCATTACAATATATTTTGGAGCCAAACCTCGATGTATTCCTTTCTAACCAGATGAAATCATATATGCCCGCACTCATTAATGGCTCCAACGATCATTCCGATTATGACACACCGCACTGGTGATATGACACCTCAACACCGGCCTAAGCCATAATGAGCACAACACAGGCTCCAATAAGAAACACTTGAACATACTCAAATCATGACAACTACCTCAAATAAGGAGCTGTAATTCAAATTCCTCAATACCGTCACAACACTTAACTGAGATCTTGTCTCACATCATAGAATTAGAGTACTTGAATCCTCCTCAAAAGGTCATAACTTCACGTGGCCTTGCCACGGCTCATGATTCCATCCAAACACTATTACTCCTGAAGCACCTCAAGTCACCATGCTTAAAACAGTCAGCCACGTACAGATTTAGGTCTGAACTCAAGCAATCAATCTCACCCGCGGTGAAATAATTAATATACGCCATCAAATCTTGTAAGGACACAACCGATGCACCAGTCGCCGAGCGACACCCAACACTAACTTTCCTCAGAGACTAGGAAGTATAGTACGCAAGGTAACCTATAGAAAAAAAAACTATGCTCCATATTACACGGTTGCGGCATGCAACTTGCTCAAAATGACATACCCGTAGTGGCGTGCCACCCTATCCAGATACCATACCTGTGGCGGTGTGCCACCCGATCCAAATAACCCGTGGCGGCGTGACACCCGATCCACGCAAAACTCTCGTAAAAACAAATGCACACCGAGTCAGATTTCTCATTACAACAAACATATATAGCCTCAAGCTCGGCCGCAAGATATGCATCCGACAAAGTCTCCCCAATACCGAAACTGGATCAATAATAGAAACCTTTGCACTGATATCCGCCATGAAGGCCCCACTGACAAAGCAATACCTACCAGCCGTCCGCTGGTCCTGGGTACAACAACCCCACTGGAGCATACTATGATGCAATTTGCTACGCAATTTGTGCGATTTCCGACATAGTCCATATCATATTAGTCTAGGCAACCTGACTTATGACAACCAGTCTGCAATCAAGTCTCATAACCCAAAATTCATCATATCAAGCTAAGAGAGAGCCACTAGGGCTTCCAATTTCCAATGATCGCTAAACGATGCCGATACACACGATATACAACCACTGCATAGGAGGATTATGAGAACTTCTAGTCTCCATTACCTATATAACACATGATTCACTATGCCTGATCCCACATTCCACTGTACGAATACTTAACACACATCAAGCATCTATTCATACCACAAGTCATTCAGATATTTCCCTATGCCATCAACAACTCATTCATCACAGTTGATCCAACACGAGAATACCACCATACCACTAGATATGATCAGTTTACATTACCTTGCCCCTTTTTGATTATATACCCTGCGAATTCACTAGAATAGTAGTATCATTTCTCTTTAATCACTAGAAAGATCGATTCTTAAATCACTTGCAGTTGCCCGCGCTGCTTAATAATTTTTAATGACTTCTCATATTATGAACTGATCTCAAAACCTTGAACATGCCATTATCAACTTTCCATAACACATTGCATATACCATACCACACTAAGATAACATGGAAACTTCTATCCCTTTTCTGCGCCGCAAATATCGACGCACTCAACTAGTCAAGGACTTCTATGATTCCATATAGAGGAAAATTCATTACACATTCCCAGCTTCGCATACCAACAGGAAATACACTCATTTTCAAACCACGGTAGAACACATCACAAACTCCTTCTTCCAATTCATTGCATAAGTTTAACTGCCAGGACTGAGTCCTTTTACCCATATCGAGCTACGCAACTGCCAGCACTCAAGAGCTTTATTTCACAATATCTGCGAGTCTCATTACTTCGAACACATACCAGGAATTAATCGTATCCCTATCATACCGTTTCAGTTTATTAACAAGTTGCTCCATTTACTCAATTTCCTTTCTGAACCATCTTTAACTTAGTATTAGCCTTTACTGTAGCACTACAATAACTCAACTCATGTTACCACATGAGACTCGTACACAAGACCACACGATCTAAATCCCATAGGCCGCTGAAAACTCCCTCAAATGTTTCCCCGAGTACCACTTCTACAATACTTTATTTTGACGAACTTCCTGCGATTTTTGAATTTGTTATCACTACTCTCCAATATGTATACCTAGAATCTCATCATTCACATATCAATTCACAAGTCTTGATCCCTTCTAACAGAACCACCGTCTTTAGCCATATACACAATCTTAAGACACCTTACCGTTACAAGCAAAATCTTAAACACCGCAAGGCCATTCTCGGGCGTCATTCACGCTTATTCAGCTGTAATTCAACTGTCTTATTGAACAGAACCACTCGTGCCTTGTTAGAACTCTGGCACCGCAGAACATGATTTCATACAGATGCAATTAGTTATCTTTCTTTTCTATACATCGAACATTCTTTACCAACAGCAGTTCAAGTCATCCTAGTATTTCTTCACATCTACGAAGAACCATAACCTTTATACGAATTTTCCCAACAGACTAGAGACAGAACCAACATAGCACACAACAATGCAATCAGTTAATCAATAACAACCTCCCCAACTTGGCTCGGAGCCATACATCAAAGCACTTTTAGCCACTCATATCATTATTACTCAAATGATGCCACAACGTTATAGTGAGATTAAACTCAAGTCATTTACAAGCTTGACAGAAGCTCGAACCATCAGAAACCTTAACCCTTCTGCAATTCTTGTATTTATACACACACCACCGTTAAGCCTACTCTATTTAGATGACAGAAATCTTTTCTAAGTCCCAAATTTTTCAAAAATTTCGGCAGAGTTTCCTTTGTAAATTGGCATATCCACCTGCCAGAGAATCACCAAAACCATCCTAACAATACATTCACAACTCAACAAGACATTACAATGTATATCAACAACATTAATCTCATTACTATACGAATCATATTATCACAATTAATACCTAAACATGCGTTGCACCCGCTCGAATCATAACATATATCAAATACCCTTCAATTACACATCAGAATCGACCCACCTACCTTGCCTCAATCTAGTATTTCAGTACAACACCTTCCACCAGGATACACATAGCATAATCAATTTAGTCTTCCTGCGTCTAAACGCGTTCTACTACACGTAAGGCACTTTACCTTCCAACTAAGAGATATGATAAATATTCACCACGCCCGTAGCTCGGGGCTACACAACAGATTACAATAAGGATCTAACACCTGACAGCTCGTACATTATTAAGCTGCCATTTCCACAGTTAGGAACAATACCGATCACACGAAATTTCATAATACCATTTTGTAAAATCAGCACTTTGGTGCTCATGTCATAGATAAAGATCTGGCCTCAAGTCCTCCCGACTGGCCCACCATGAACTTGTAGAGATTATATCTCGCCCCTCGATTAGGGAATCACAAACCCTCAAGGCAATTATATCACTGAGCGCTCGAAGCGTACACAGACGTGTGGAAGGAATTTCAAGAATTATATCTCAAGCTGAATCAAGTACGCACGATAAGAATTCCAAGAAATGTGAAGTGTTTCCTAAAAGTTTGCAGCCTCCCGAGGATAAGTACAGGCGTCCCCGTACCGATCCACAAGACTCTACCAACCGGCTCAAGACTTATGAGGCCTAGTAACCTAGGCTCTGATACCAACTTGTCACGACCCCAATCCCGGTCGTGATGGCGCCCAACACAACTGCTAGGCAAGCCCGACCATTTACACTCTCATCCCGAGCATGAAGCTCAAATCAATTACCTGAACATTTATGTCAACAATAAAGCATAACTGTATAACCACCCCAGAGATCTAGGGTCACGAGTCTGGAGCCTCTAAACAAGATCGGATAACAATATATAATCCAAATACTAAAGTCTCAATAATTGATATACAAAGGAAAACTGGAATAAGAAGAGAAGCCAGGTCCTGCGAACGCCAGCAGCTACCTTAGCAACTCGGATAAATACTGATAAAAGCTGGAGTGCTCGTCTATCCCTCCTGTGTACCTGAATCTGCACACAAAGGTGCAGAGAGTAGGGGTGAGTACTAAGTACTCGGTGAGTAATAAATATATACAAGTAGCCGAAAGTAAGAAATCCATAGAATACCACAAAATGAAGCTAAACTACAGTCCGAATCTCCTACGAACTAGCATCAACAATACAATATAGCTACCACAGAATAACTTAACAAATAAAGATGCAATGCAATGCACATAACCGCTACGGCGTGTAGCCCGATCCATTTAACGTCGACGGCGCTCACTGAGGGTGTGTACAGACTCCGGAGGGGCTCCTACAGCCCAAGCGCAATACCGCTGCGGCGTGCGGCCCGATCCTCATATCAACCGCTGCGGCGTGCAGCCTGATCCATCCTCAGTCTACAACATGCATATGAGTCACACAACAGCTCAACATAAATCAGATAAGTCACAAAAACAGTTCATTTTTCTTAATTCCAGTTCCCAATTCATAATTTATGAAAAGTACTTTAACTTTTATTTAATTTGCAAAAACCGGTGACATAACATTTCAATAGTGTGATTTCAAATTCCAGGAATGAGATCAATGATTAAGCAAGTATAGCTATCACATAAATACTATCCCCTAGGGATACTACAGGTCGGCACAAGGCCCATAACAAGGCTTACAGCCTACAAATATGTCAAACACAGCGTATTTCCATCACTAATAGCATATTTTCCATATCCGGGATGGACCAAGTCTCAATCCCCAGTCACAATCAGCCCCGCACCTGCCACGGGGTGCGAGCCACGCCCTACTAGCGTCACAATGTGCTAAGCCGGGGTTTCGAACCCTCAGGCTACCATATACACAAACTACTCACCTCTAGCCGGCCGTAGACTCGTCCGCGATACCTTTTCCCTTCAAATTTGCTGCCTCGTGCGTCAAATCTAGTCAAACCACAACAATTATATCAAATATGGGTCAAAGAAACATAACCCAATTCAATTTATACGAAATATGCGATAATACACCAAGTTAGTAAAACCCGGACCCCGGGCCCGCTGCCTGAAAAATTCCGAAAATCATACCAATAGATTCCTCGTCTCTCCACGAGTCCGTGCATATAAATTTTATCGAAATCGGAGTTCGAATGGCCTTTCAAAACCCAAAAATTCGTTTTCATGATTTAGGCCCTAGTTCTTCACAAATTCTACCAATTTCAGGAATTTTGATGTTTATTCTAGCATAAAATCATGTTTTTGAGTCAAGAAACTTACCTCCAGCAATTACCCATTGATTTCTCTCTTAAAAATCACCTCAGAAGCTTCTTCCCGTTCCAAAATTGGAAGAAAACTCGACCTGCTCGTTCTAGGTATACTGTTCACGCGTTTTACTGCTCCCAATGGATTCCTTGTGAAATTCTAATGAATTTAGGCTTTTGAATCACTCAATTTGACCTTATAATGAAGGAGATATGTAGGTTTTAAGATTTGCAAATAGTGCAGGTTTTTAATACGCCGTCAGGGGCAGTTTCGTCATTAACCTGAAAATCTGGGCACCTTTAGTAAAATGGCCATAAAATCCTCATACGATGTCCAAATTCGATGATTCTTTTTGCTACGGGTCCGTAATTACGATACGGATCTATTTATTCATTCAAAACAATAATCCAAGCTCATTTGTTCAATATGATATCATTTATGCTTGAAGAAACGATGTCGAAGCATAAGAAAAACGAGCATAACGCAACCCAAACCTATCTGAAACTCACTCGAGCTCCTTGGGACTGCATACGAACATACTAACATGCCACATATGATCATGCAAACTTAGTTTCACTCTCAAACACCAAAACTAATATCAAAACACCAAATTTACATCGGATTCAAGCTTCCAAAACTTTCGAAACTTGCATTTGATCTAAAACCCGACCTAAACACCTCCGAATGACTTGAAATTTTGCACGCATATCCAAAATCACCTAACGGAGCTACTGCAACTCTCGGAATTTCGTTCTGAGCCCCGGATCAAAATCTCACCTACCGTTCGAATTTCGCCAAAATTCAACCTTAGCCAATTCAAGCCTAAAACTACACCGGACCTCCGAATTTGATTTTGATTGCTCTCCTAAGTCATAAATGATCCCCTGAAACTAGTCGAATTATCAGATTTTCATTTCGAGCTATCTAACTCATCGGTCAACATTCGGTTGACTTTTCCAACTTGTTCTTCTCATAAAGAGATTTATGGCCTTATTTCTATCTAAATTCCCTCCGATTTGCTTCTAACTTTCCGAACACACATAAATTAGCATATTGAAGTGTTAAATGAAGAAAACGGGGCGATAACTCCCGTAACGACGGGTCGGGTCGTTACATATATATTAGTTGTTGATTTTGCACTTGTATTTTTAGACTTATTTAAGTAATGTTTATTTCTATTAAACATTTATCTAAATATAACATATAATATATTTTCTTTAAGCTTATAAAAAAAAAATGAATTTAAAAAAAAATTATAGTTGATTTAAATAAGCTTAGTTTTTTTGAAATATTTGGAATAAAAAATAATTTTTACCATATAAGCTTTAATATGGCTATAATTTTTGATAGTTTTGAATAAATGATTTTGTTGGTTTTTCTTTTTATATATTCAAGTTTTAATATTATTCTGAATTAGCTTCTTTTAATATTAAGTTAAGAAATTTAGTATTTATAAAATAATAATAATAATAATAATAATAATAATAAAATAATTCCGAAAAAAAATATATTTTTTTTAAACATAGATTAAAATCTGTTTCATTAAGTTTTTTTTTGTCATAAATAAGATAAGTATTGCATTTTTAATTTCTAAATTAATTATGAGATTTCTTTATTTATAAAAACTAAAAAAATAGGAAATGTAGTCATTTTAGAATTATATTGTTAATAAAAGTGAGATGAGCCTCGCCGCACTAAATACACAATTGCGGGGCCCTCAAATTAATTGTAAAGACTTAGACTCGGGAAGACCGTTTAGTGAATTTCACGGTCTTTCCCAAAGTTAATAAAGACGATAGAACCCTTAGGCACGATTTGTAAATAAATTACTTTCCTAAATACGGGTGCGCATTTATGTGACCCAAATCTTACTCTCGGCGAAACTGAAATGCATTATAGTCACAGACGTACCGGTTGCGGTGTGATTCGAAATGTGTTTTCGTGACGTCGCAATTCTTCTAAAATTAAAAGGCGGAACATTAAAAGCACCTAATTAAAATATATAAAGAAATCAGATAAAAACAAAAATAGTAGTTGAGCGACCGTGCTAGAACCACGGAATCCGGGAGTGCCTAACACCTTCTTCCGGGTTAACAGAATTCCTTATCCAGGTTTCTAGTTTCGCAGACTGTAATACAGAGTCATAAATTTCCTCCGTTCGGGATTAAACCAGTGACTTGGGACACCATTATTTTCCCAAGTGGCGACTCTGAAAAATTAAATAAATCGATCCCGTTCCGACTGTCCTTTAAGTGGAAAAACTCCTTCCCCGATTATTAGTATATCCTTTCTCGGGATGTAGTATTAAACAGTGGCACATTACGTATTTATGTATGTGCAGTGAAAAAAGGAGGTGTGACAGCTCTGGCGACTCTGCTGGGGATGTTAACCCAGAACTTCGGTTCAGGGTTTAAGAATTCGAGCTCAGTTAAATTGTTGTTTTTGTTTATATCTGATTTTATTATATGTTTAATTAATGTGCTATATGTCTACCGCTTTGATACTAGTTGCACTGTATATACAAACTGCTATATCTACCCACTCAAATTTGGTGAGAGTAGTTTCAAGTTGGAGTTTTTAAATTATTTTAAAATGAAAAAGCAAAAAAAATCTATAAAAAACGAAAAAAAAGAGAAGAAAAACTACCCATTCTAATCGGGGAGTAATTTAAAGTTGGAGTTTTAAAATAAAAATAGTTATCTTGTAATGAACAATAATAAAAAAATAAAAATATAAATATATAGAAAAATAACTACCCAAAAAGCCAAGGAAAAAGCCCTCTCATTAAGCCACGTGGCAGCTTCAGAAAAAGCCACATGGCATAGTTAGTTATTAAATTTAGTTATTTTGTTAATAATTAATTATTGGTTATTCTTTTTGAATTAGAATATTCTAAAAACAAAAATAAAAAACTACCATATATATATATATATATATATATATATATTACTTTAATTACATTAATATATATTGTTTACTTTAATTACATTAATAAATATAGATATCTTATAATTAATTAACTATAATAAAAAACTACCCATTCAAATTGGGTGAGAGTAGTTCCAAGTTGGAGTTTTTAAATTATTTAAAAATAAAAAAGCAAAAAAAAATCTATAAAAATGAAAAAAAGAGAAGAAAAACTACACATTCAAATCGGGAAGTAGTTTCAAGTTGGAGTTTTAAAATAAACAAAACAAAACAAAGAGAAGAAAAACTACCTATTTATATCGGGGAGTAGTTTCAAGTTGGAGTTTTAAAATAAAAATAGTTACCTTATAATTAACTATAATAAAAAATATATATAAATATTAAAAAAGTAACTACTCATTCAAATTGGGTGGCACTAGTTTCAAGTTGCAGTTTTTAAATTATTTTAAAATTAAAAAGCAAAAAAAAAAGTCTATAAAAAACGAAAAAAAGAGAAGAAAATATATATATTATTATAATGAGAGAAAAAACCTTCTCTTTAAGTCAAGTGACAGCTTTAGAAAAAGCTACATGGCATAGTTAGTTATTAAATAGTTATTTATTTAATAATTATTTATTGGTTTTTTAAATTTATATATATATATATATATATATATATTAATTAGTTACTTTAATTATATTAATAAATATAGATATCTTATAATTAATTAACTATAATAAAAAACTATATAAAATAAAAAATATAAATATATAATAAATAACTACCCATTCAAATTTGGTGAGAGTAGTTTCAAGTTGGAGTTTTTAAATTATTTTAAAATAAAAAAGCAAAAAAAAATCTATAAAAAAACAAAAAAAAAAAAAGAAGAAAAACTACCCATTCAAATCGGGGAGTAGTTTAAAGTTGGAGTTTTAAAATAAAATTAGTTATCTTGTAATGAACTATAATAAAAAAATAAAAATATAAATATATAGAAAAATAACTACCCATTCAAATTGGGTGGGAGTAGTTTCAAGTTGCAGTTTTTAAATTATTTTAAAATTAAAAAAAAATAGAAAACAAAGCTATAGAAAATGAAAAAAAAGAGAAGAAAAACTACCCATTCAAGTTGGGGAGTAGTTTCAAGTTGGAGTTTTAAAATAATTTTTACATAAAAAATAAAATAAAAAAATAGTAAATTACCTATTCAAATTGGGGAGTAGTTTTAGGTCTCAAGTTCGAAACCCACCGGGTGCAAATAATTTCTGAGGGCCATCAGACTGGGTATAACCTGAATTAATCGTGGTGCACTTGCAGGAAACTCTTTGCCGATGGCCTGTGCACCTCCGGAATTAGTCGGGGTTCGAAGAGACTCGGACAACCGGTACAAAATCAAAAAAATTGGGGTGTAATTTAAGTTGAAGTTTTAAAATTATTTAAAAAAAAAACTCCAGAGAAAATTTTTAAATAACATAATATGCTAATGAACTTTCTATTAACAATTTAATAGTATTAAATATTGGAAGATATAATACAGAAAAATATTTAACAAAAATATTGCGCTGCCTGTATAAGTCCCATTAGTTTAACATAGATTTTATTCACTAAAATTTTGATAATATTATTAAGAACAACAAAATAAACTTTAAAATAAAAAATATTTCAATAGTAATATATTATATATCTTCTTATATATTAGACAAAAAAGCGAATACTAAATATTATTTAATATAATAAAGAAAAACAGAACAGAAAATTTATTCACTCGCTATACAAATACCTTTGATTAATAGAGATTTCATTATTGGTATATCGTATTGACAAACAAGACAATTGCATTTTATTAAAGAAATATGATCTAATAGGATCAAACAAGTCTGATCATAATTTAATATAATTAAATTTTTTTTAATATTGATCGCGCATCGCGCGGGTATGACTACTAGTAACCTCTAAAACTATATTTAGATCCTTAATTAAATGCCACATGGCATAATTATTTTTCCTTATATAATTTTTTAATGTGATAGTAAAAAGAAACCAAAAAAGGAGGAAACCAGATCTTGCTTTCTTTTTTGTTCCTTGTCATCCCAGCTTATATCCATCCTCCCCCAACCCACACAGAAAAAATTATTTTTTATTTCTTCACCTAATCACATTCCGGCAAACTCTCACTACAACAAATTAAAGCCAATTTAAACCGAGTTTTGCATTTGAAGTTATAATCCAGCTTGATATTATATTTCTTCCCATGTATAAAAAGAATCATAACAAACATTTAAAGTATTTTCCTCTTCAATTGTTGCTGGATTTTTCGTTTTCAAACAAATGTTTCTTTTTTTAAATGGGTGTGGAGAAGGGGGACTGTGGTATTTGTTATTTTATTTTGAACGTTAATGGTGATGATGGTAGCTACGACGTTGGTGGCAGCTATGACGATAAAAACAGTGATAAGGCGGTAATAATGGAGGAAGGAAAAAGTATTTTAATTTTTGGTAGATTTTTTCTTGTGGTCGGCAGGGGATACTTTGCCGGAGAAGAGAAAGAGATGAGAGGGAGAAGACGCTTAAAGGGTGAATGTCACGACCCAAATCCAGTCGTGATGGCGCCCAACAATCAAGCTAGGCCAGCCAAACAAACGATTTAATTATAACACAATACCAGTCCCCAAATGGACAACCCAAAAAGAATATATGAGTTTAAGAACTCCAATAATATTAATACTGAACGAAAGTACTGACACTCCCAAAGATCCGGAGTCACAAGTCTAGAGCCTCTAACAAAACCCAACAGAAATAGAGAGTACGATATAGAAGTACTCAAGTCTGAATACAAAATATACAATAACAACTGGAATGAGAGGAGAAGCTAGGCTCTGCGAACGTAGGCAGCTACCTCAGCAACTCGACGTGACAATGTAAACGCTGGAGATGTCCGTCTACTGCTCCTGTGTACCTGAGTCTGCACACAAAAGGTGCAGGGAGTAGGGGTGAGTACTAAGTACTCAGTGAGTAACAAATATATACATGTAGCTGACAGTAAGAAATCCAACAAATACAAATGCAATGCAATGCACATAACTGCTACGGCGTGTAGCCCGATCCAGTTTAACGTCGACGGCGCTCACCTGGGGGTGTGTACAGACTCCGGAGGGGCTCCTACAGCCCAAGCGCAATACTGCTGCGGCGTGCAGCCCGACCCTCATATCAACTACTGCGGCGTGCAGCCCGATCCCACACTCAATCCACAATAAGCAATTAAGTCACAAAACAATTCATTTTTCCTTATTTCCAGTTCTCAATTCATAATTTATGAAAAATACTTTAACTTTATTAATTTTGCAAAAGCCGGTGACTTAGCATTTCAAAAGTGTGATTACAATTTCCAGGACCGAGATCAGTGATTTAAGCAGTTATAGCTATCACATAAATACTGTCCTCTAAGGACGCTACAGATCAGCACAAGGCCCCAAACAAGGCTTACAGCCCACAATATAGCAAATACCGTGTATTTCCAACACTAACACATATTATTCATATCCTGGGATGGACCAAGTCTCAATCCCCAATCACAGTCAATCCCGCACCTGCCACGGTGTGCGAGCCACGCCCTATTAGCGTCACAATGTGCTAAGCCGGGTTTCGAACCCTCAGGCTACAATATACACAAACTACTCACCTTTAGCCGGTCGTCGAATCGTCCGCTATGCCTTTTCCTTTGAATTGCGATGCCTCGTGTGTCGAATCTAGTCAAATGACAATAATTATATCAATTACGGGTCAAAGAATCATAACCCACTTCAATTTATATGAAATTCTCAACATTATACCAAGTTGGTAAAACCCGACTTTCGGTACGATTCTCGAAAAATTACGAAAGTCACATATTCGGAACCCTCATCTCAATACGAGTCTAAGCATATTAATTTTACCAAAATCGGACTCCATTTGCTCATTCAAAACCTTGATTTTCTAAAGTTCAAACCTAGGGTTAAATCTTCCATGAATCACCCCAATTCTTCCATTTTTATGATATAATTGCATGATATTATCAATACTAATCATAATATGAGTTCATAGTTGATTACCTGATGATTTCCCTTGATTTCTTCCTCAAAATCGCCCAAAGTCGCCCTTAAGCCGAGACCCCCAAATGTTAAAATGTTTCTGAAATTTTTTCTAACTTCTGATACACTTAACTTACAGCGATTTCCGCTTCTGCGGAAATATTTCCGCTCCTACGCGTCCGCTTCTGCGGAGATTGGACCGCTTCTGCGGATAGCTCCGCTTCTGCGGCTAGACGTCCGCTTCTGCGGACTCGCCCAAGCGGCTCCCCTTCCGCTTCTGCGAAGGCCGCTTCTGCGGCTCCCCGTCCGCTTCCGCGCTTCCGCTTCAGCGGCTCCCTTTCCGCTTCTGCGGTCGCCGCTTCTGCGGCTCCTTTCCGCTTCAGCGCACCCGCTCCTGCGCCCAAAATTCCGCAGGAGCGGAAACAACAGAGGCAGCACCATTTTTCTGCAATTTTCCATATTTTGCTCCCGATTAACCATCCGAAAACACCCCGAGGCCCCCGGGACCTCATTCAAACACACCAACACATCCTAATTCCTTATTCGAACTTGTTCCAATCATAAAACACTATCCTAAACATCAAAATCATCAATTAACCACGGATTCAAGCCTATGTTTATTCAAAACTTTCAAAACTAACATTCAATCCAAAACCCGATCAAACGATGTCCGAATGACCTGAAAATTTGCAGACATATCCAAAATCACATAACGAAGCTACAGAAATTGTCGGAATTCCATTCCGACCCCCGGATCAAAATATCACCTACCATCCGGTTTTCGCCAAAATTCAACATTCGCCAATTCAAGCTTAAAACTACACCGACCTCCGAATTCAATTCCGATTGTTCTCCTAAGTCATAAATGATCCCCCGGAACTAGTCGAATCATCAGACTCCGGTTCCGAGCACTCTAACTCAATAGTCAACTCTTGGTTGACTTTTCATATTCAAGCTTTCTTCAAACATGCTATTTGTTTCATTTTCAATCCAAATCACCTCTAACTCACCCGATATACTCTAATACTGTTTTAAAAGCATAACATATGAAAATGTAAGGTAACGGGGTGGTAATTCCCGTAACGACGGGCCGGGTCGTTACATTCTCCCCAACTTAAACAAACGCTCGTCCGCGAGCGGGTTAAGAAACATACCTGGAGTATTAAACAAGTGTGGATATCTGCTTTGCATCTCCTGCTCAGTCTCCCAAGTTGCTTCCTCCACGGGACGACCTCTCCACCGCACTTTCACTGAAGCTATATCCTTAGATCTCAGCTTACGAACCTGTCGACCCAAAATAGCTACTGGTTCCACATCATAAGTCAAATCCTCATCTAGCTGTATCGTGCCGAAGTCCAACACATGAGACGGGTCTCCGACATACTTCCGGAGCATAGATACATGGAACACCGGGTGAACTCCCGACAAACCGGGTGGCAAAGCAAGCATATAAGCCACCTCCCCAACTTTCCTAAGCACCTCAAAAGGTCCAATAAACCTTGGGCTCAATTTCCCTTTCTTTCCAAACCTCATAACACCCTTCATAGGCGAAACTTTCAGCAACACCTTTTCACCTACTGAATAAGACACATCTCGGACCTTCCGGTCTGCATAACTCTTCTGACGCGACTGAGCTGTGCGAAGTCTCTCCCGAATCACCTTCACCTTATCTAAGGCATCTTGGACTAACTCTGTCCCTAACAACCTAGCCTCGCCGGGCTCGAACCAACCGATTGGAGATCTACACCGCCTCCCATATAAAGCTTCATACGGTGCCATCTGAATGCTGGACTGATAGCTATTATTGTAAGCAAACTCCGCCAAAGGCAAATAATCAGCCCATGAACCACCAAAATCAACGACACAAGCACGCAACATGTCCTCCAATATCTGAATAGTACGCTCAGACTGCCCATCCGACCTGTGGATGAAATGCTGTGCTCAGCTCTACCTGTGAACCCAACTCTCGCTGAAATGTCCTCCAGAATTGAGATGTGAACTGGGTACCTCTGTCCGATATAATGGAAATAGGAACTCCATGCAATCTCACTATCTCACGGATGAATATCTCTGCCAACCGCTCTGAGGTATAGGTAGTACACACTGGGATGAAGTGAGCTGACTTAGTCAACCTATCCACCACCACCCAAACTGAATCAAACTTCCTCGCTGTCCGAGGGAGTCCACTAACAAAGTCCATAGTTATTCTTTCCCACTTCCACTCCGAAATATCAATACGCTGGAATACACCACCAGGTCTCTGATGCTCATACTTGACCTGCTGACAGTTTAGACACCGAGCCACATGGCTCACAATATCTTTCTTCATCTTTCTCCACCAGTAATGCTGCTTCAAATCCTGATACATCTTCGCGGCTCCCTGGATGAATAGAATACCGCGAGCTATGGGCCTCTTCCAATATCAACTCACGAAGGCCATCAACATTGGGCACACATATCCAGCCCTGCATCCGCAATACACCCTCACTATCAATAGTGACATCTCTAGCATCATCATGCTGAACTCTGTCCTTAAGGACAAGTAAGTGTGGATCATCATACTGGCGCTCTCGAATACGATCATATAAAGAAGAACGAGCTACTACACAAGCCATCACCCGATTGGGCTCAGAAATATCCAGCCTTACCATCCGATTAGCTAACGCCTGAACATCAACTGCTAGGGGTCTCTCCCCAACTGGAATATACGCCAAACTGCCCATACTAATAGCCTTCCGGCTCAATGCATCAGCCACTACATTGGCTTTCCCAGGATGATACAAGATAGTAATATCATAGTCTTTAAGCAATTCAAGCCATCTCCGCTGCCTCAAATTTAGATCTTTTTGCTTAAACAAATGCTGAAGGCTGCGGTGGTCTGTATATACCTCACAAGATACACCATATAGATAATGCCTCCAAATCTTCAAGGCATGAACAATAGCAGCTAACTCCAAATCATGAACAGGGTAGTTCTTCTCGTGGGGCTTCAGCCGACGAGAAGCATATGCAATAACTCTACCCTCCTGCATCAACACACAACCGAGTCCAACTCTGGAAGCATCACAATACACCGTATATGACCCTGAGGCCGATGGTAACACAAGTATTGGAGCCGTGGTCAAAGCCTCCTTGAGCTTCTGAAAGCTCTCTTCACATTCATCAGACCACACAAATGGAGCATTCTTCTGTGTCACCTTAGTCAACGGTGAAGCAATAGATGAGAAATCCTGAACAAACCGACGATAATAGCCTGCCAAGCCGAGAAAACTCCGAATCTCTGTAGCTGAGGAAGGTCCTGGGCCAATTCTGCACTGCCTCGACCTTCTGAGGATCAACCCTAATACCATCACTGGACACTATATGTCCCAGAAAACCCACAGTATCAAGCCAGAACTCACACTTAGAGAATTTTGCATAAAGCTTCTCTTCCCTCAACCTCTGCAATGCCACTCTCAAATGCTGTGCATGCTCCTCCTGGCTGCGTGAATATACCGGAATATCATCAATAAACACAATCACAAAAGAATCAAGGTACGGCCGAAATACACTATTCATCAAGTGCATGAATGATGCTGGGGCATTAGTCAACCCGAAAGACATCACCAGGAACTCGTAGTGCCCATATCGCGTCCTGAACGCTGTCTTCATAATATCCGAGTCCCTGATCTTCAACCGATGATAGCCCGATCGAAGATCAATCTTAGAAAATACACTAGCTCCCTGGAGCTGATCAAATAGGTCCTCAATACGAGGCAATGGGTATTTATTCTTCACTGTTACCTTGTTCAGCTGCCCGTAATCAATGCACATTCTCATTGTGCCATCTTTCTTTTTCACGAACAACACCGGTGCACCCCAAGGTGACACACTCGGACGAATGAAACCCTTATCTAAGAGTTCCTGAAGCTGTTCCTTCAATTCTTTTAACTCTGCTGGTGCCATACGATAAGGAGGAATAGAAATGGGCCGAGTGCCCGGCACCAAATCAATACCAAAATCAATATCTCTATCAGGCGGCATGCCTGGCAGGTCTGCTGGAAATACATCCGGAAACTCCCTCACAATGGGGACCGAATCAAGACTGGGTGTCTCAGCCTCAACATTTCTAATGAAGGCCAAATAAGACAAACAACCCTTGCCAATCATTCGTTGAGCTTTTATATAAGAAATCACCCTGTCGGACACATAATCAGTCAAGCCACGCCACTCGATCCGCGGATTACCTGGAATAGCTAACGTGACTGTCTTGGCATGACAGTCCAGAATTGCATGATAAGGAGATAGCCAATCCATGCCTAGGATAACATCGAAATCTACCATACCCAGTAGTAATAAATCAACTCGGGTCTCCAGACCCCCAATAGTAACAATACAGGATCGATATACCTGATCCACAACAACAGTATCCCCCACCGGGGTGGACACATGTACGGGCAAAGCAAGAATACCACGGGTCATACCCAAATGATGTGCAAAGTAAGTAGAGACATAAGAATAGGTGGATCCGGGATCAAATAAGACGAAAGCATCCCTATGGCAGACCGAGATAATACCCGAAATGACCGCATCCGAGGCACTAGCATCCTTCCTCGTCCGGAAGAGCATAGAAACGAGCCTGGCCTCCACCAGTACGATCCTCACCCCTAGGGCGACCTCTGGATACCTGGCCACCAGTCCTAGCCGACTGTGCTGGTGCTGAAGAAACAGGAGTAGAAGACGA
The DNA here is from genome assembly GCA_032618575.1 of Nicotiana noctiflora. NCBI lineage: Eukaryota > Viridiplantae > Streptophyta > Magnoliopsida > Solanales > Solanaceae > Nicotiana > Nicotiana noctiflora. Next base: position 25,091 of record JASVEL010012596.1, read on the forward strand.
AGGCTGATCCCTCTGCTGAGACCGCTTATGAAGCCACTGAGGACACTCTCTCCTGATATGGCCCAAATCACCGCACTCAAAACAACGGCCTGAAGATGGAAGAAGGGGCTGCTGAGGACCCCTCGCTACAGATGAACCCTGTGCTGAGAAAGCAGGAACAGAGCTCTGAGCTGGAAGAGCACTCAGTGCAGGCTGACTCTGCTGACGGCTCTGCTGACCCTGATAACCCTGATGGCTCTGACGACCACGATCTGATGAAACCCCACTGGACTCTGCTCGTCCAGATTGATGAGACCTGAAAGAACGACCCCTGCTATACTGGGGTTGGCCCCTAGGCGGAGCACCACTGTAGCTGCCAGTACCACGAGGCCTCTTAGCCTCTCTCTCCTCCCGCTCTCTGCGGCAATCTGTCTCAATGTGACGGGCAGCATCAACCACCTCCTCGAAGGTAACTGCCGAAACTCTCTCCCTGGTCATCAATATGCGGATGGGATAAATAAGGCCATCAATAAATCTCCGAATCCTCTCTCTATTCGTAGGAACCATCCACATGGCATGACGGGCCAGCTGTGTGAATCTCATCTCATATTGAGTAACCGTCATGTCTCCCTGCTTCAACCACTCGAACTGACGTGGCAGCTCCTCTCTCTGAGACTGAGGCACGTACTTCTCCAAAAATACCGTGGAGAACTGCTGCCAAGTGAGGGGCACTGCCCCCAGCGGGCCTACGCCTCTCGAAATCCTCCCACCACTGAAATGCTGCACCTGTGAACTGAAAAGTGGTGAATGAAACACCGCCGGACTCTAGAATACCCGCGGTGCGAAGCATGCGCTGACATCTGTCAAGAAAACCCTGGGCGTCCTCGCCCTCAGCTCCACTGAATGTCGGAGGCTGTAGCCTCTCAAATCTCTCCAAACGACGCTGCTCATCGTCGGGCATAACTGGAACCACATATGCAGGAGCCGGTGCAACGGGCGCAACTGGCTGAACTGGCTCGGGTGTGTGAGCCACGGGGGTCTGATTCCCTCCCCCTGCCTGTGAAGATGATACTGCAGCAGTAGCAGCAACTACCTGTGCCAATCCTGTGCACACTGATAATATCTGAGCCAAGGTCTCTTGAAGACCCGGTATCACAATAGGCACTGCCGGTGCCTGAACCTGAGCTGCCGGAGCGTTCACCGCTGGAATCTGGTCCCGAGTCTGATCTGCTGGTGGGTCAGCAAGTGCTGGTGCTGGTGCTGCTGCCCTACCTCTACCACGACCACGGCCTCTGGGTGCCAATGGCGGTCGTCCGCCACGTCCGTTAGCTCGTGTTCTCGCCATCTGCGAGAGAATAGAATATGGAAAAATTTAATTTCATGATAACACAAATCGCACGATATGAATTCAAGAAAATGAGGTTTTTCCTAAAGTCTCTGTAGCCCTTCGAAGATAGATACAAACGTCTACGTACCGATCTACGAAAGCCTACTAAACCGGCTCATGACTCGCGAGTCCTAATAACCTAGAGCTCTGATACCAACTTGTCACGACCCAAATCCAGTCGTGATGGCGCCCAACAATCAAGCTAGGCCAGCCAAACCAACAATTTAATTATAACACAATACCAGTCCCCAAATGGACAACCCCAAAAGAATATATGAGTTTAAGAACTCCAATAATAATAATACTGAACAAAAGTACTGACACTCCCAAAGATCCGGAGTCACAAGTCTAGAGCCTCTAACAAAACCAACAGGAAATAGAGAGTACGATATAGAAGTACTCAAGTCCGAATACAAAATATAAACGAACAACTGGAATGAGAGGAGAAGCTAGGCTCTGCGAACGTAGGCAGCTACCTCAGCAACTCGATGTGACAATGTAAACGCCGGAGATGTCCGTCTACTGCTCCTGTGTACCTGAGTAACACATAATGAAGCTAAACTACAGTTCGATTCCTCCTACGAACTAGCATCAACAATACAATACAGCTACCACAGAGTAATTCAACAAATAAAGATGCAATGCAATGAACATAATCGCTACGGCGTATAGCCCGATCCAATTTAACGTCGACGGCGCTCACTGGGGGTGTGTACAGACTCCGGAGGGGCTCCTACAGCCCAAGCGCAATACTGCTGCGGCGTGCAGCCCGACCCTCATATCAACTACTGCGGCGTGCAATCCGATCCCACACTCAGTCCACAATAAGCAATTAAGTCACAAAACAATTCATTTTTCCTTATTTCCAGTTCTCAATTCATAATTTATGAAAAATACTTTAACTTTATTAATTTTGCAAAAGCCGGTGACTTAGCATTTCAAAAGTGTGATTACAATTTCCAGGACCGAGATCAGTGATTTAAGCAGTTATAGCTATCACATAAATATTGTCCTCTAAGGACGCTACAGATCGGCACAAGGCCCCAAACAAGGCTTACAGCCCACAAATATAGCAAATACAGTGTATTTCCAACACTAACAACATGTTATTCACTTTCCGGGATGGACCAAGTCTCAATCCCCAATCACAATCAATCCCGCACCTGCCACGGTGTGCGAGCCACGCCCTATTAGCGTCACAATGTGCTAAGCCGGGTTTTCGAACCCTCAGGCTACAATATACACAAACTACTCACCTTTAGCCGGTCGTCGAATCGTCCGCTATGCCTTTTCCTTTGAATTGCGATGCCTCGTGTGTCGAATCTAGTCAAATGACAATAATTATATCAATTACGGGTCAAAGAATCATAACCCACTTCAATTTATATGAAATTCTCAACATTATACCAAGTTGGTAAAACCCGACTTTCGGTACGATTCTCGAAAAATTACGAAAGTCACATATTCGGAACCCTCATCTCAATACGAGTCTAAGCATATTAATTTTACCAAAATCGGACTCCATTTGCTCATTCAAAACCTTGATTTTCTAAAGTTCAAACCTAGGGTTAAATCTTCCATTAATTACCCCAAATTCCTCCATTTTCATGATATAATTGCATGATATTATCAATACTAATCATAATATGAGTTCATAGTTGATTACCCGATGATTTCCCTTGATTTCTTCCTCAAAATCGCCCAAAGTCGCCCTTAAGCCGAGACCCCCAAATGTTAAAATGTTTCTGAAATTTTTTCTAACTTCTGATACACTTAACTTACAGCGATTTCCGCTTCTGCGGAAATATTTCCGCTCCTACGCGTCCGCTTCTGCGGAGATTGGACCGCTTCTGCGGATAGCTCCGCTTCTGCGGCTAGACGTCCGCTTCTGCGGACTCGCCCAAGCGGCTCCCCTTCCGCTTCTGCGAAGGCCGCTTCTGCGGCTCCCCGTCCGCTTCCGCGCTTCCGCTTCAGCGGCTCCCTTTCCGCTTCTGCGGTCGCCGCTTCTGCGGCTCCTTTCCGCTTCAGCGCACCCGCTCCTGCGCCCATAATTCCGCAGGAGCGGAAACAACAGAGGCAGTGCACAAATTTTCTGCAATTTTCCATATTTCTCCCGATTAACCATCCGAAAACACCCCGAGGCCCCCGGACCTCATTCAAACACACCAACACATCCTAATTCCTTATTCGAACTTGTTCCAATCATAAAACACTATCCTAAACATCAAAATCATCAATTAACCACGGATTCAAGCCTATGTTTATTCAAAACTTTCAAAACTAACATTCAATCCAAAACCCGATCAAACGATGTCCGAATGACCTGAAAATTTGCAGGACATATCCAAAATCACATAACGAAGCTACAGAAATTGTCGGAATTCCATTCCGAACCCCGGATCAAAATATCACCTACCATCCGGTTTTCGCCAAAATTCAACATTCGCCAATTCAAGCTTAAAACTACACCGGACCTCCGAATTCAATTCCGATTGATCTCCTAAGTCATAAATGATCCCCCGGAACTAGTCGAATCATCAGACTCCGGTTCCGAGCACTCTAACTCAATAGTCAACTCTTGGTTGACTTTTCATATTCAAGCTTTCTTCAAACATGCTATTTGTTTCATTTTCAATCCAAATCACCTCTAACTCACCCGATATACTCTAATACTGTTTTAAAAGCATAACATATGAAAATGTAAGGTAACGGGGTGGTAATTCCCGTAACGACGGGCCGGGTCGTTACAGTGAAGTTGAAAATTTAAGTATTTTATTCTTAAAACATAGTAATGACACGTGTCGCAATTTTATTGGTGCGTGACATTACACATGCTCTACAAAACTGATCAACAAAAAGATAGTGTGTATTAGATACACTTTTGAAAGTTTGAATGTGTAAGATGATTTTTTCTGTCAGAAAATGTGTAAGGGGGATTTGGTCCATAGATCAAGTAGTAAATTATGTATTTTGCCAAATTAAAAAGTAAGAAGAATTAACCAAATAGCCGTTGTGCACCCTACCACGAAGGGTAGATGCACAAGGGAGTTTTTCCAATTTAAGTGACAGCCGTAACTATGTTTATAATGGTAATTAATGAATATATATAATTTTTGTATATGACTAGAAAAAGTAAACAACAAAATAACGATCAGTTATTTGTGTAAAAATTTAAGTTGGGTCTGCTAAGCCTAAATTACCTTGCTTTTTCTTTTTCTTTTTTAATTTAGTTATTCTGTGTAGTTGTCCTACAAATTTGAATTTTATGTCGATTAATTTTAATTCGCGCCGAATCAACTCATAGAGGGAGATAAAAGGATCACATATTCTTAGTGTTCCACTTGAAAATCTCAGGTTAAATGTTAAGAGATATCAATCTATCTCACCACTAGGGGTGTTGATGGTTCGGTATGGATCAATTTTTCCCTAAAAAGAAACCAAATCGAGTAAGTCGGTTTTTCAAATACTAGAAACAAACCAAACCAATTAAGTCAGTTTTTTTTCGATTTGATTTATGTCGGTTTTTCAGTTTTTTCGGTTATTTATCGGTTTTTTCTTAAATATAAGACATACACTGCCAAATCACACATTTCGGCAATCACATTTTCAACGTAACACTATCAAATCAATTGCCCTTTAAAAAAATTATTATTTACCAAGATATATTAATAATAATTGAATCAAATAGTGATGAATAATTTAAGAACTCAATTTAAAATATACTATTTTTAACATGAAATAGATTCTTATACTTAATAAAAGAAAACTACCAATTAAACTAGAATGTAAAGGTAAAGAATTGTACCAAAAGTGCAAACGATTAATATTTATGATAAAAATTTTAAAACATTGTATAAAAGTACATACATATAGGTGTAATAATAAATTTAAAATTGCTACTCTTATATTCGGTTTGGTTCGGTTTTTTTAATTAAAACCAAAACCAAACCAAATTTGATTGATTTTTAAATTTGAAAACCAAAACCAAACCAAACCAAACCAAAAAGTATCGGTTTTTTTTGGTCGGTTTGGTTTGGTTTTCGGGTTGGTTCAAATTTTTGAATTTTTATGAACACCCCAACTCACCACATTTCTTGTTGGTGTTTGCTCAGTTTCTAGTTTGGGTACTTCTAACTATGTCTTCACTCTCAGTGCGCTCAATTCTCATCGGCTCGACTTTGAAACCTATGATTACTTCTTGTTGGTGTTTGCTCAATTTCTAATTTGGGTACTTTTAACTCTTTCTTCACTCTCAGTGAGCCCAATTCTCATCGGCTTGACTTTGAAACCTCTAATTAAGTATTGAGAGATCTCAAGTATTATACCATACTTCTTGGTGGTAATCTACTTAATTACTGGTTAGGGGCACTTCAGATCCTTTTTCTTGGGCCAATTTGTGCATGCGTTATTGAGAAATGTATATTTATCTGCTTCCAAAAATAATGACTATAGAGAGAGAGAGAAAAAATACAATTAGTAGGAGATAATGCATCCATTTATCAATTCAAATATCGTTTTAACTCTTGGTTTTACTGCGGTGAAGAAATTTTTTCTTTTTTTTTAAAAAGACCCAAATATTTTTGCTTTTGTTGAGACAACAACAACAACAACAACAACCACTAGTATAATCCCACAGGTTGGGTCTGGGAAGGGTAGAATGTATGCAGACCTTACCCCTACCCCGAGCGGCAGAGAAGCTGTTTCTAGGAGACTCTCAGCTCAAGAAAGCACCAAGTTACGATATATTAGTACTATGAATAGACTCATAATAAAATAACATAAAATACACATCATAACATGAAATAACCTAGAATAGAAAAATAACAGCAATATAAGAGAATATAGGAAATATGAGAAAGATGGGAGGTAAACTAATAACCAGCATATAAACCCCAAGTCTACCTCTTAACTGGCTTGTCTCACTCTAGTGCGCAGTAAAAATGTTCACACCTTCCCCTAGCCTACAACCTTAATGTTCGGCCTCCACAATTCTCTGTCTAGGACCATGTCCTTAATAATCATAAGTCGCGCCATATCCTGTCTGATCACCTCTCCCCAATACTTCCTAGGTCTCCCTCTACCTTTCTCCGTGCCCACCACCGCCACTCGCTCACACCTCCTCACAGGTGCATCAATGATCCTCCTCTAAATGTGCCCGAACCATCTTACTCTTGCTTCCCACATCTTGTCTTCTATAGGGGCCACGCCCAACCTTTGTCGAATCTCTACATTCCTAATCTTATCCATCCTTGTATATCTGTGTCACGACCCGGATTTCCCACCATCGGGAGTCATGATGGTGCCTACTAGTGGAAGCTAGGCAAGCCAACTATTACTTACATTTTTCATTAGTTACCAAACTCTTCTTAAGACATTAAATTAAAAACATATAATACAGCTGTGAGCACGTGATTTTTGTCCTACATAAGAATTACTCCCAAAAATTCAAAATAAAGTCATTTTTGTATCGTTGTAATATCTCTGGATTTTTGTGTTAATTTTCTTATTATTTGTATTTTTTTTGTGTGTGTGTGCATGTTTGTTTGTTTAAATTAAGAAAAATACAAAATATACTGCGTTTGCCTTCTTAGGATTTAATTTACAATTAAAAGTAGTCAAGTTTATTTGACAAAAATGGAAAATCACAAAAAATATGTATTTTTTGCTTTTCTAGTATTTAATGTCCCAATTATGTGATTTATATTTAATTGATGTTTGAATTGAGTATGTTAATTGTTAGTATAACTTAATTAGTATTTTTTATAATTTAATTGATTTTGTAGTGCAATTAGAAAATTTTGTTTTAATTAGAAAACTAAATTAAAGAGATAAAGAAAACAAAACAAAAGAAGAGAAATGGACTGGATTAGCACAACTCTTAGTTAAATCCCAGGCCCAAATTAAAATAACCTTTGACCCAATCCCAACCGGTTTAACCCATGCAACAACCGCCCGACCCGACCCCGTTTTTATCAAGGAGTTGATCGTGGCCATCGGATTACAATCATCCAACGGCTCAGGTTAATCTTGCCATTTTAACATAACCAAAGACCCCCAGAACCCGTCTGATCCGTTCCATTTCAAGCCCTAAACTCATCTCCTTCTTCTCTCAGAGACACGCCGCCGCCCCACCGTACTCCGCCGGCCGGAAATCGCTTCCGCCGGCGGCGTTTGTCAAACCACTCCCAAATTTACACCACAAATCTCCCTTCTCCCCCTCTACACGAATTCGGCAATCATTGGTCTCGAATCCATCTGGAGTTGCTCGAATCTTCGTCTGAAGGTTCGAGTCTAAGGCTCAACCTACACCAAACACCCCCAAATCCACACCGAGCACTCCCATGACCTCCCCCGTACCATAAACACCCTTGGTTTGGTTCGAATCAAGCCCGAACCACTCAAGCCCCAAAAATGGCCTCAAGAACCCTAGAATCCAAACACTAGGGATTTCGTCCAAATCAACGGTAATTGAAGTCAATAGACTTTAATTGGAGTGTTTTTCGTTTGAAAACACTTCAATTAAAGTCCGTTTACTTCAAAAGGTGCAAAACTCGAATCCTTTGGAGCCGGGTCCGTCCGATTTCGATTTCTTTTGAGGTAATTTTCTTTTCCTGTTTATTTCAATTAGGTATTTGTTTGTTTTGTGTATTTGTTTATTTTAACTTGATTGAATTCTTCTCAATTTTCTTTTTTTGGCCGTCCCTGTTTTCTGTTCTTCTTCAAAGACCTTTTATTCGGTCAAAATTATTAGTTCTGTTTGATCGATTGATTGTTGTTTGTTATTAACTGTGTGTATTCGATTCGATTATTGAAGTCGAATAGTGTTTCTACTTCTGTCATTTTTCGGCCTAAGTGCTAAAGATTGAAAGCTTGTTCATCGACTGTGTGTTATTGATTATAGCTGCTGTAATCGACTAATCAAATGTCGTCGACTTACTTTCATACATTAGGGCACTGTCACGACCCGGATTTCCCACCATCGGGGTCATGATGGCGCCTACTAAATAGAAGCTAGGCAAGCCAAATATTAATAACAATTTATTATTAACAACATAAAACTTACAGCGGAATAATCAAAATTAGCGGAAGACTTAGCCAGATATGATAAAGAAAATCCAAATCTGATACACTACCCAAGACTGGTGTCACAATACTCACGAACTTCTAAGAATAATACACATAATTGTTTGAAAGAAAATACAAGCTGTTTATCTCGATTACATGAGATAACAGAATGAAAAGCATAGATAGGAGAGACAACGGGTCCTGCGGACGCCTGCAAGACTACCTCGTAGTCTCAATAGTCGGAGAATCCACAAATCACTACTGTCGCTACTGCTGTCCGTAACCTGTATCTGCGCAAAAAGAGCGCAGAGTGTAGTATCAGCACAACCGACCCCATGTGCTGGTAAGTGCCTGGCCTATCCCAGCGAACTAGTGACAAGGCTAAGGCCAGTCACCCACCTAAACCTGTACAGTTGCAATATAGATACACATATATATATAATACATTTATGAAGAAAAACTCTGCTCTGAAATAATATAATAATATTCAATAACTCAAGATGTCCAAAATAATCTTACTTTCATGTCTCAATTTCCTCTTTCATTTCATGTCTCGTGGTAGGCGTACCACCCGCTCCCAACTATCACAGTAACTACCTCTCGTGGTAGGCGTACCACCCGCTCCCAATATATCAGTAATTATATCTTGTGGTAGGCGTACCACCCGCTCCCAAATATATCAATAGTTATACCTCGTGGTAGGCATACCACCCGCTCCCAAATATATCAACAATCATATCTTGTGGTAGGCGTACCACCCGCTCCCAAATATAACAATAGGCTACCGGCAACTATGGCCAATGCCAAGATTTAAATCACCTCGTGGTCGGCGTACCACACGATCCCATTTCACAAATATATAAGTGGTCGGCGTACCACACGATCCCATTTCATAAATATATATATATATATTACCGGCATTTAGCCAATAATCTCTGTATTAGCAATATTTATAATTACCGGTTTTTAAACCAATAATTTATAATAATTTCAACAATTTACCTTCATTACCGGTATAACACCAATAATTCTTATTCAACAATTTATTCATAACTAAATTCATACTCCTACAAACTAGGATAGAACAAACACTTACCTCGAAAGTTCACGAACGATTCAATCCGTAGCAATGCCTTTTCCTTTCGAATTTGACTCCAATCCAACCGTATCTATACACAATTGATTTCATATCATCAATTCTACTTAACAAACTAGTTCATATTGCTAAATATGATTTTTACAACATTCTGCCCGGAATAGTAAAAATCGACCCCGGGCCCACATAATCGAAATTCAAGTTTCGGACCAAAATGAGTTCACCCAATCCTCCATGAGTTCAAATATACAATTTGTTCTTAAATTTGACTCCAAAACGAAGTCTAGATCGTAAATTCATTGAAAACCATCACTATACTAATTTCTCAATTTTTCTACCCATTTACACCTATTTAGGCTTAGGAATTCAAATAATATTGATGGAAAATGAAGAAAACGAGTTAAGAATCACTTACCCGAGAAGTTTAATGAAGAATTGCTCAAAAACCGTCCAAAAAGCTGTGGAGAAGAGAGTGTTTTGTGAAAAATGGAAACAATCCCGTATGTGTTCTGTTTTGGGATTAAATTCACTGGGCAATAATTTCTTCATCGCGTTCGCGACACCCCGGCCGCGTTCGCGATGAAGGAAAATATCAGGCCATCGCGTTCGCGTAGGGTGAGTCGCGAACGCGAAGAGGAAAAATACTGGGCTTCAATTTGGCCTACGCGAACGCGGCCTAAGGCACGCGATCGCGATGAAGGAAAAGGCTGGGCATCAAATTTGGCCTACGCGAACGCGGCCTAAGGCACGCGATCGCGATGAAGGAAAATGCTGGGCATCGCGAACGCGATCAACAGGACGCGAACGCGAAGAAGGAACGAAATGTTCTTCGCGAACGCGACCAAGGCATCGCGAACGCGATGAGGAAATGCCTGCTGCAGATTTCTGCAGTTTTTCTTAAGTTCAAAAACACCCCGAACCACCTCCGAAACACTCCCGAGCCCTCGGGGCTCCAAACCAAATATGCACACTAACCCAAAAACATCATACGAACTTGCTCGCGCGATCAAATCGCTAAAATAACATCAAAATCCATGAATTGAGCCTTAAAGCTCAAGAACTCTTTAAGATTTCATAATTTCCAAACTTTCCAATTTAAGGCCGAAACACGTCAAACGACGTCCGTTTTCAACCAAACTTTACAGGAAGCGCTTAACCAATATATATGACCTGTACCGGCGTCGGAACCAAAATACGAGCCCGATACCAGTACTTTTTAATAAAAATTCATTTTCATTTTCCTTAAACATTTTCAGAAAACAATTTAACAGAAAAATTCTTTTACTGGGGTTCTAGACCTCGGATTTCAATTCCGGACATATGCCCAGGTTCCATATTTTTCTACGGATTTTTTGAAATAGTCAAATCACGGATCCGGGTCCGTTTATCAAAAATGTTGACCAAAGTCAACCATATCAATATTAATATCAAAATTCTTCTACTTTTTCACATATTTCACATATTTCAACATAAATCTTTTCCAACTTTGTGCCCGGACTGTGCACGCAAATCGAGGCAACTATAAATGAGGTTTTCAAGACCTCCAAAGCTCGGAATGATTAAATAAACAAGTGATGACCTTTTGGGTCGTCACAATCTCCACCTCTAAAACAACCGTTCGTCCTCGAACGGACAAAAGAAAGAAGTACCTGAGTCAGGAAACAAATGTGGGTAGCGGCTCCGCATATCAGACTCGGACTCCTAGGTCGATGCCTCAGGAGGCTGACCTCTCCACTGAACACGCACCAGAAGGATAACTCTTCGACCTCAACTGTCGAACCTGCCGGTCTAGAATGGCTACCGGTTCCTCCTCGTAAGATAAATCATTGTCCAATTGGACCGTACTGAAGTCTAACACATGTGTGGGATCGCCGTGGTATCTCCGAAGCATAGATACGTGAAAAACCGGATGCACGGCTGATAAGCTAGGCGGCAAAGCTAATCTGTAAGCCACCCCTCCCACTCTGTCTAGAATCTCAAATGGACCAATATACCTAGGGCCGAGCTTGCCCTTCTTCCCAAACCTCATCACGCCCTTCATAGGCGACACCCGGAGCAATACTCGTTCACCAACCATGAAATCTACATCTCGAACCTTACGATCCGCATAAGTCTTTTGCCTAGACTGAGCTGAACGCAATCTCTCCTGAATAGTCTTGACCTTATCTAAGGCCTCCTGAACTAAGTCTGTACCCAACAACCGAGCCTCTCCCGGCTCAAACCATCCAACTGGTGATCGACATCGCCTACCATACAACGCCTCATACGGAGCCATCTGGATGCTAGATTGGTAACTGTTATTGTAGGCGAACTCTGCTAATGGCAGAAACCGGTCCCACGAGCCTCCGAAATCAATAACACAGGCTCGAAGCATGTCCTCTAGAATCTGAATAGTCCTCTCGGACTGGCCATCCGTCTGAGGATGAAATGCTGTACTCAACTGAACCTGGGTACCTAACTCCTGCTGGACCGCTCTCCAGAACCGCGAGGTAAACTGCGTACCCCGATCAGAGATAATAGATACTGGCACTCCATGGAGACGAACAATCTCTCTAATGTAAACCTCCGCTAACCTCTCCGATGAGTAGGAGACAGATACTGGAATAAAGTGTGCTGACTTGGTCAGCCTATCAACAATGACCCAAATAGCATCAAACTTCCTTCTAGTCAAAGGAAGTCCAGTAACGAAATCCATAGTGATCCGCTCCCATTTCCACTCGGGAATTTCAATCCTCTGGAATACACCACCAGGTCTCTGGTGCTCATATTTCACCTGCCGACAATTTAGACACCGAGCAACATACGCAACGATATCTTTCTTCATTCCGCGCCACCAATAGTGCTGACGTAAGTCCTGGTACATCTTCGCGGCACCTGGGTGAATCAAATACCGCGAACTATGGGCCTCTGCTAAGATTAACTCTCGAATCCCTTCGACATTGGGCACACAAACTCGACCTGCAATTTCAATATCCCATCATCATCTAGATTTACCTGTGTGGCACCTCCCCGCTGTACTGTATCTCTCAACTCACGCAAACGAGGATCATCAAATTGCCTCTCACGGATACGCTCTAATAAAGAAGAACGAGCGACCGTGCAGGCTAACACCCTGCTAGGCTCAGAAATGTCCAATCTCACAAACCGGTTGGCTAATGCCTGGACGTCTAGAGCCAATGGTCTCTGACTGACCGGAATATATGCAAGACTACCCATGCTGGCAGACTTTCTACTCAATGCATCGGCCACCACATTGGCCTTACCTGGGTGATATAAAATAGTAACATCATAGTCTTTTAGTAACTCTAGCCATCTTCTCTGCCTCATATTCAATTCTTTCTGCTTAAACAAATACTGAAGACTCTTATGATCGGTGTACACTTCACATGCTACACCATACAAATAATGCCTCCAGATCTTCAATGCGTGAATAATCGCCGCCAATTCTAGATCATGCACTGGATAGTTCTTCTCATGAATCTTCAACCGCCTCGAAGCATAGGCAATAACCTTGCCATCCTGCATTAACACTGCACCAAGCCCAATACGGGAAGCATCACAATAAACAGTATAAGGTCCCGTACCCGTGGGTAAAACCAATACCGGTGATGTGGTCAAGGTTGTCTTGAGCTTTTGAAAGCTCGCCTCACATTCATCGGACCATTCAAATTGAACACCCTTCTGGGTCAATCTGGTCAGTGGGGTTGCAATAGACGAAAATCCTTCTACGAATCGACGATAATAGCCCGCTAACCCCAAGAAACTCCGAATATCTGTGGCCGATGTCGGTCTAGGCCAGTTCTTGACTGCCTTAATCATCTTCGGATCAACCCGAATACCTGCTGCCGTCACAATATGACCCGGGAATGCAACTGAACTTAGCCAAAATTCACACTTTGAAAATTTTGCATATAGCTGGCTATCTCTTAGAGTCTGCAAGGCCACTCTGAGATGTTGCGCATGCTCCTCCTGACTGCGGAAATATATTAATATGTCATCAATGAAGACTATTACAAACAAGTCTAAATAAGGCCGAACACCCGATTCATTAATTCCATAAAAGCTGCTGGAGCATTTGTCAACCCAAAAGACATGACCAGAAATTCATAATGTCCATACCGAGTGCGGAACGCGGTCTTAGGGACATCGGATGCCCTAATCTTCAGCTGATGATAGCCAGATCTCAAATCTATCTTTGAAAATACCTTGGCACCCTGAAGCTGGTCAAATAAATCATCAATTCGCTGAAGTGGATATTTATTTTTGATAGTCACCTTGTTTAACTGTCGATAGTCAATGCACATTCTCATCGAACCATCTTTCTTCTTTACAAATAATACAGATGCACCCCACGGCGAAACACTGGGTCTAATGAAACCCTTTTCAAGTAAATCCTGCAACTGTTCCTTCAATTCTTTTAACTCCGGCGGAGCCATACGGTATGGGGGAATGGAAATGGGCTGAGTGCCTGGAGCCAAATCAATGCAAAAATCAATGTCCCTATCGGGCGGCATACCTGGCAAGTCTGAAGGAAATACTTCAGGAAATTCGCGAACCACAGGCACAGAGTCAATAGAAGGAACCTCAGCACTAGAATCACGGACATAGGCCAAATAAGCCAAGCATCCCTTTCCAACCATACGCCGAGCTTTAACATAAGAAATAACATTACGGCTAGTATGACCTGAAATTCCTTTCCATTCTATACGAGGCGAATTTGGCAGGGCTAAAGTCACAGTCTTGGCATGGCAATCTAGAATAGCATGATACGGAGATAGCCAGTCCATGCCTAGTATAATATCGAAGTCCACCATATTTAGGAGTAATAAATCAGCACGGGTCTCGAGACCCTCAATTACTATAATACATGACCGATGAACTCGATCAACCACAATAGAGTCGCCTACCGGTGTAGACACATGAACAGGAACACTCAATGGATCACTGGGCTGAATCAAGTATGGTGCAAAATAGGAAGACACATACGAATATGTAGACCCAGGGTCAAATAATGCCGATGCCTTTCTATCACAAACCAAAATAATACCTGTAATGACGGCATCAGAAGACTCAGCCTCTGGTCTGGCGGGAAGTGCATAACATCGGGGCTGTGCCCCACCACCCTGAGCAGTATCTCTAGGACGATCAGCTGCTGGCTGGTCTCTACCTCTATCGGTCCGAGCTCCACCTCTATGACCTCTACCTCCACCTCTATGTCCTCTACCTCCGCCTCTAGCCGGCTGGGCAGGCTGTGAGGGAACTGGGGCCTGAATCATGGCACGAGAACCCTGCTGGTGAGATCTGTCAGAAGCTCGAGGGCAATACCTTGCAATGTGCCTAAAATCACCGCACGTAAAACAAGCTCTCGGCTGCTGAAAATGGCGAAGTGGTGGTGCACTAATAGGCTGCTGATCAGAGTAGCGTGGCTGAGAATTACGATCACCTGAAGCATCATGAGAAACCCTGAAGAGCTGACTGATAAGGCCTAGGAGGATGGCCTCTATCATAAAAATCTCTATCTCCAGACGAGGTACCACTGAATCTACCCGAATTACGAGATCTCTTATCTGATCCATGTCTCGCTCCCTGTGACAGAGCCATCTCTATCCGGCGGGCTGCATTAGCCGCCTCCTGAAAAGTGATTTCAGTTCCTGCACCCATAGCCATCTGTAGCCGAATTGGCCGATTCAAGCCATCAATAAACCTCCTCACTCTCTCCCGCTCTGTGGGAAGTATGATAACAGCATGACGAGCCAGGTCCACGAACCTAGTCTCGTACTGTGTGACAGACATAGAACCCTGATGAAGACGCTCAAATTGCCTGCGCATAAACTCCCGCTGAGTTGCTGGAAGAAACTTCTCCAAAAATAATTCTGCAAACTGCTCCCAAGTCAAAGATGACGATCCCGCTGGCCTGGTTAGACAATAATCTCTCCACCAAGTCTTGGCGGAACCATATAACCGAAAAGTAGCAAAATCCACACCATTTGTCTCCACAATACCCATAGTACGGAGAACTTCGTGGCAGCTGTATAGGAAGTCCTGTGGGTCCTCTGAAGGAGTACCACTGAATGTGGTAGTGAACAACTTGGTAAACCTGTCCAATCTCCACAACGCATCAGCAGACATAGCTGCACCATCATTAGACGGAGTCGCAATAATAGGCCGAACCGCCTCAACTGGCTGAATCACAGGATCTTGAGCCTGGGGAATTACTGGCTCTGGAGTGCGCGTAGCAGGAGTCTGATTACCTCCTCCAGCCTGAGAAGTGGCTGGTGCTACCGGTAATAAACCTGCTCCGGTGACATGATCCATAAAACCTGCTATCCGGACCAAAGCATCCTGAAGATCCTGTGAAAATAAAGCTCCTCCTGGGACCTGAGCTGGGCCTACTGGAGCTGCTGGGGCTGGAATTTCCTCCTCTATATGAACCCGAGGTTCTGCCACTCGTGCTGCTGCTCGGGGCTGAGCTCTGCCCCTACCTTGTCCTCTAGGACGACCTCGACCTCGGCCTCTACCCCTAGCAGGAACTGCCGCTGCTGGGACCTCGGGCTGCTGGTCAGTAGATGAGGATGCACGTGTCCTTACCATCTGCGGAAGAACAGAGTAGAAGTTCAATTAACATTCAAAAGATCAAGTCGCACGACCGGAAAGAATAAAGAGAATATTTTCCTAACTCTGTAGCCTCTGGAGGATAAATACAGACGTCTCCGTACCGATCCTTCAGACTCTACTAAGGTTGTTCGTGAGTTGTGAGACCTGTGCAACCTAGTGCTCTGATACCAACTTGTCACGACCCGGATTTCCATCGGGGTCATGATGGCGCCTACTAAATAGAAGCTAGGCAAGCCAAATATTAATTACATCTCCATTAATAACCAAATTCTTATTAACAACATAAAAATTACAGCGGAATAATCAAAATTAGCGGAAGACTTAGTCGGATATGATAAAGAAAAATCCAAATCTGATACACTACCCAAGACCGGTGTCACAATACTCACGAACTTCTAAGAATAATACACATAATTGTTTGAAAGAAAATACAAGTTGTTTATCTCGATTACATGAGATAACAGAATGAAAAGCATAGATAGGAGAGACAACGGGTCCTGCGGACGCCTGCAAGGCTACCTCGTAGTCTCAGTAGTCGGAAAATCCACAAATCGCTACTGTCGCTGCTGCTGTCCGTAACCTGTATCTGCGCAAAAAGAGCGCAGAGTGTAGTATCAGCACAACCGACCCCATGTGCTGGTAAGTGCCTGGCCTATCCCAGCGAACTAGTGACAAGGCTAAGGCCAGTCACCCACCTAAACCTGTACAGTTGCAATATAGATACACATATATATATAATACATTTATGAAGAAAAACTCTGCTCTGAAATAATATAATAATATTCAATAACTCAAGATGTCCAAAATAATCTTACTTTCATGTCTCAATTTCCTCTTTCATTTCATGTCTCGTGGTAGGCGTACCACCCGCTCCCAACTATCACAGTAACTACCTCTCGTGGTAGGCGTACCACCCGCTCCCAATATATCAGTAATTATATCTTGTGGTAGGCGTACCACCCGCTCCCAAATATATCAATAGTTATACCTCGTGGTAGGCGTACCACCCGCTCCCAAATATATCAACAATCATATCTTGTGGTAGGCGTACCACCCGCTCCCAAATATAACAATAGGCTACCGGCAACTATGGCCAATGCCAAGATTTAAATCACCTCGTGGTCGGCGTACCACACGATCCCATTTCACAAATATATAAGTGGTCGGCGTACCACACGATCCCATTTCATAAATATATATATATATTACCGGCATTTAGCCAATAATCTCTGTATTAGCAATATTTATAATTACCGGTTTTTAAACCAATAATTTATAATAATTTCAACAATTTACCTTCATTACCGGTATAACACCAATAATTCTTATTCAACAATTTATTCATAACTAAATTCATACTCCTACAAACTAGGATAGAACAAACACTTACCTCGAAAGTTCACGAACGATTCAATCCGTAGCAATGCCTTTTCCTTTCGAATTTGACTCCAATCCAACCGTATCTATACACAATTGATTTCATATCATCAATTCTACTTAACAAACTAGTTCATATTGCTAAATATGATTTTTACAACATTCTCCCCGGAATAGTAAAAATCGACCCCGGGCCCACATAATCGAAATTCAAGTTTCGGACCAAAATGAGTTCACCCAATCCTCCATGAGTTCAAATATACAATTTGTTCTTAAATTTGACTCCAAAACAAAGTCTAGATCGTAAATTCATTGAAAACCATCACTATACTAATTTCTCAATTTTTCTACCCATTTACACCTATTTAGGCTTAGGAATTCAAATAATATTGATGGAAAATGAAGAAAACGAGTTAAGAATCACTTACCCGAGAAGTTTAATGAAGAATTGCTCAAAAACCGTCCAAAAAGCTGTGGAGAAGAGAGTGTTTTGTGAAAAATGGAAACAATCCCGTATGTGTTCTGTTTTGGGATTAAATTCACTGGGCAATAATTTCTTCATCGCGTTCGCGACACCCCGGCCGCGTTCGCGATGAAGGAAAATATCAGGCCATCGCGTTCGCGTAGGGTGAGTCGCGAACGCGAAGAAGAAAAATGCTGGGCATCAGATTTGGCCTACGCGAACGCGGCCTAAGGCACGCGATCGCGATGAAGGAAAATGCTGGGCATCAGATTTGGCCTACGCGAACGCGGCCTAAGGCACGCGATCGCGATGAAGGAAAATGCTGGGCATCGCGAACGCGATCAACAGGACGCGAACGCGAAGAAGGAACGAAATGTTCTTCGCGAACGCGACCAAGGCATCGCGAACGCGATGAGGAAATGCCTGCTGCAGATTTCTGCAGTTTTTCTTAAGTTCAAAAACACCCCGAACCACCTCCGAAACACTCCCGAGCCCTCGGGGCTCCAAACCAAATATGCACACTAACCCAAAAACATCATACGAACTTGCTCGCGCGATCAAATCGCTAAAATAACATCAAAATCCATGAATTGAGCCTTAAAGCTCAAGAACTCTTTAAGATTTCATAATTTCCAAACTTTCCAATTTAAGGCC
Source organism: Nicotiana noctiflora (assembly GCA_032618575.1). Lineage (NCBI taxonomy): Eukaryota > Viridiplantae > Streptophyta > Magnoliopsida > Solanales > Solanaceae > Nicotiana > Nicotiana noctiflora. The sequence continues at coordinate 43,727 of JASVEL010012596.1, forward strand.
GAAACACGTCAAACGACGTCCGTTTTCAACCAAACTTTACAGGAAGCGCTTAACCAATATATATGACCTGTACCGGGCGTCGAACCAAAATACGAGCCCGATACCAGTACTTTTTAATCAAAATTCATTTTCATTTTCCTTAAACATTTTCAGAAAACAATTTAACAGAAAAATTCTTTTACCGGGGTTCTAGACCTCGGATTTCAATTCCGGACATATGCCCAAGTTCCATATTTTTCTACGGATTTTCTGAGACAGTCAAATCACGGATCCGGGTCCGTTTATCAAAAATGTTGACCAAAGTCAACCATATCAATATTAATATCAAAATTCTTCTACTTTTTCACATATTTCACATATTTCAACATAAATCTTTTCCAGCTTTGTGTCCGGACTGTGCACACAAATCGAGGCAACTATAAATGAGGTTTTCAAGACCTCAAAAGCTCGGAATGATTAAATAAACAAGTGATGACCCTTTGGGTCGTCACAGGCACAAGTTTGGCATTGGCTCATCTGATCCGAATTCACTGCTTGAGTTGAATTAGGCTGTTTGTTTGATTTTGGTTGTTGAATTAGAAACGAATTGGTTTATAGCTGTTGAATTTAGATGTTAACTGACTGTTAGTTTCACTGTTGGTTTATAGCTGTTGAATCATAGATGTTAACTAGCTATTAGTAATAAAGAAACTGATTGGATATAGTTGTTTAGCTTAGGATAGAAATCTGAGGGTGCAGGGCACATGTGTAGTCAGTGGAACCTGCTGGACAGCAGGTATCCCACATACTTTCTGCACTTAGGAGTTTTAGAGCCATGCTTAGACAGCTGAAAAGTGCAAAAAGAGAGAATAACATGTGCTGGACAGATTTGAAACAATTAAAATAGGCTGATGTTTTGAGTCTTTAAGGCTATAAAGAGAAGACTGAAAAACAGATTTAAGGACACACATTGGAGAATCTGTGAAGGGAGTTTTTCTTACATATACATAAAACACACGGTTATACTCTAAAAACACAACTTTGAATTATCAGTTTTTGAGACTCTTTAACGATCAGTTAAAAGGGGTTCATTTTCTTTGCTGTTTTGGATCACAAAAGTGACTGTTTGGTCTGTTTTTCAACTCCTCGTCCTGTTTGAAATCACTTTTTTGAAGTTTGGGTATATCATTCCCACGTTCAAGTTTTCAAGTTTTGAAGTATTCTTGAATTTTATTTGGTTCGAGTCTGTTGATGTTTGGGTATTCTGGAAATTGCTGAGTTCTTCATTCAGTTCTCTGTTGGTTCAAGTCTACTCCTGGATTTCTGAATCTTCACTGGTTACTGTTTTTGTTGCTGTTGTTTGTTTTGCTGCTGCGTTCACTGCCAAATAAATCATTGATCCTCTCATTTTTGCTTTGAATTCCAGATACACATCTTTTGGACTTGTCCATTCTTGTATTAGAAATGAAATGAAAAGCTATTCTTTGAATCCTTTTAGTTGAAGATGTTACCTAAATGATCCTATTTAGCTAATTGTCAAGCTAAACCTGTTAGCAAAAATAGATATTGTATAGCTATTTATTTAAAAGAATAGGAAATGCATATAGTCTTGTATGTCTACTTAGCTTTTGCCTCAACATGTACGAATTGAAACAAAATCCGCTTGTATTGTTTATCATTGTAAATTTGGTTTATTTTGGACAATTGATAAAAATAGACATTGGTTTTCATTTATGCTTAATTAGTTTCTATTTTTGTTAGTATATGTTTGGGACTCGTGTAAGTTAAAACTAACCAATTCGGATTGGGATTCCTTCTGACATTTTATATGCAATTGGTTAAAGTCAAGTAGCTTAAGCATATTTAAAGTGTTAGTTTGATTAAGTTTAGCTATTAACATAAGATGTTTGGAATCATTTCAGAGTTTTCTTCATTTGATTTTCCCTTGAAATCTATTTGTACTTAAGCAAACAAGATAAGTTAGCCCGGGCTTTAGATGCCAATGTTAGGTCGATTTTAATCGCATAGTCTTGATTTCGCTAATTAACATCGGATTAAGGATAGTAAACAATCTTACTTTTAATAATTGGATCAAGGTGAATTATTTCTATTTCGCATATTTTGATCAATTTTCCGTTAGTTTATATCTTTTCATTCCATCTCCGACCATAAGTCAAAAGCTAGGAAATAATACATCATTTGGTACGATTCTTTAATTGGAAATAATTTTAAGGGAGACGCTGTTAAATAAATTGATCTTTTTGGTTTAGTTTTACAATGGCTTTAAATCGACATAGTTTCAAATAAGTAATCCGGATACCCTTTTTTCTTTTATTATTCACCTATCTGTCAAAGTCCGAGTCTATGTTGTAATTAGTCTTTCTTTTGGTATGATTTTAAATTAATAGAGTAGTTTAAAGTTTAATTAGAGCATATAATTTATAAGCATGTATAAAATCAGGAATTTTTAGCCATTTATAATAATTGAAGCGACCGTGCTAGAACCACGGGATCCGGGGGTGCCTAACACCTTCCCTCGGGTCAACAGAATTCCTTACTTAGAATTTCTGGTTCGCAGACTTCATTTGGAAAGTCGAAATTTCCTTGATTTAGGATTCGAATAAATCGGTGACTTGGAACACCATAATTTATTCTAAGTTGCGACTCTAAAATAAAAAAAATAATCTCGTTTCGAATATTGTCACTTAAATTGGAAAAACTCCCTCGTGCATTTACCCCCCGGGGTAGTGGGCCCGCCAAAAGGAGGTGTGACGCCAGTTGTTCTGCTGGGGACACAGACCCAGAACCACTGGTTCAGGGTTTAAGAATTCGAGCTTTGAATAATTATTTTATTTGGCTTATTTATTACCTGATTTTATTATATGTTTGTATTTAGTGTGCTAAATGTTGCTTTTTACCGCTTTGATATTTTGTGAATTGTATATAAATTGTGCCGATACCCATTCTTTTTCTCTTCTGAGTCTTTTGAAATATAATATCGGGCATTTGCTGGACATAGCCCATTTTTCTCAAGATAGCTGTGGTGCTTGGCACCCGGTGAAGGATTTGTAGTCACACATGTTTAGGCGGAGAGTTTTGTCAATTAAGCCGAAAAGCCATGCTACCGGTGCACTGACACTCTTCGACTCGAGTTGTCCGCTCGAGTTAAAGCCAGTCTAGACACTTTTTCCAATAGGATGATGACTTAGAATAACAAAACCTTATGCCGGATCCCCGATAGGAACGTTTATTTGCATCATGTGCATATTTGACTTAGGAGGCTCAACACAGGGGTTGGGCCTGTCTAGGACAGGTGTACCAGAAACAAAAGACCAACTAGTTGCATCTTTCTCTGTGCATTTTATTTGTTTCGATCTTACATGCCGACCGGTTTGTTATTAAAAAAAAGGTAAGAAGTGGAAGATGTCAATCAAATTAATGGAAAACAAGATGCTTTTCTTGGAAAATAATTTTTGAAAGAAAGAATCTCCGAATAAATTTTGTTAATTTTAAATAGTTAGTTTCTTTAAAATTTTTCCTTTTTGAAAAATGCAAAAATTCCAAATAAATTTTCTTAGTTCCTTAGAAAATATTTTTTGAAAAATGCAAAAAAAAATTGATTTTATTAAAGATAGGTTAGTTTCTCTGAAAATAATTTGTTTTAGAAATGCTGTTTAAAAATAGTTTGTTTTCTTTTCTTAAAATGATTTAGTTCTTTTATTTTTGAACTACGCAAGTTTGATTCTCACCGAACGTGAGATACGTAGGCAACCCATATCGGGCTCAACTAATACTGATTTTTTTTAAAACAATAATAATAAAAATATTAAAATTAGGAATTTTGTCCTTGGTCGAGAGTTAGGAAAATTTTGCAAAAATAGCCAAACGCTTCAAAAGGGGCGCCGAAGGACTAATTTTGCAAAAATAGAACGTAGACATCACATTGGTATCCTGTTATACAGCCTTCAAATCTTCTTCAAGTGCTGAAAGGCCGTATTAACAAGATTCATTTTTTTATAATAATAAAGAATAAAATAAAAATTTGAAAAAAAAAATCTTAAGTTTCATTTTTATCTTTTCTAGGATCAGCATGACTTCATCGCAAAGAATCGTCCAGAAAAGGGAGAGGGACGAAATGCCACCCATGTTCATGGTCCAGGACAAGACCCCGGGGTCAGCTCTATAAATGGTGGACTAGTTTTTCGGCGTGGGAAAGAAATCAAGTCCACAAGCACCACAAGTTTCTTCCGGACATTATAATGATAAAAGCGGACAAAAATGTGATCAGAGCTTTAGTGAGTTTTTGGGACTCAACAAGCAATGTTTTCAGATTTCGGGACTGCGAAATAACACCCACTTTGGAAGAACTGGGCGGACTCACAGGGCTTGGGAGAGATTTGCACAAAAAGGGGCATGCAGCTCCTAGGCAAATGGGTGTGAATAATTTCTTGAAGAAGTTATGTCTTTGACGAGTTCCCATGGGTTGTTTGGAGAACGGTTGGGTGCCACTGGAGTATCTCTACGACAGATTTGTTGATAAGAAAGGGTTCGAGAAATTCTCAAACACCGAATTTGTTAACCAGTTGAATTATGACGCTTGGGGAGACTTAAGAATCTACGCCTTTATGATCGCTTTTTTGGGAACCATGGTTTTTCCCGAACGTGGCGGACGCATTAGAATCCGTTTGGCTGCGGTGGTCTCATATTTACAGAATAACGAAGAACATACTATTCTTCCTATGATCCTAGGAGACATCTTTCGGGCCTTAACCCGGTGCCAAGAAGGACATGATTATTTTGAAGGTTGTAATATCTTATTACAAATGTGGTTTGTAGAGCATCTCTATCATCACCCAATTGTGATAGACTTCAACGCGGATTGGTTGAATTATATTCGTTGTCATACAAACAGAGCCGCCCGTTGTAACCTTCCAGAAGATTTGAGGACTTGGCAAGAACTTCTCAACTCTTTGAGAGCAGATCGACTTACCTGGAATTATTATTGGTTCCCTTCCGCTAAAATCATGCATATGTCGACATATCGCCCATTCTACATACTAATGGGCTTCATGGGTTTCCAACCATATGCCCCGCTACGTGTCATGCGGCAGTTGGGTAGAGAACAGAAAAGGCCCTCGATTGAAGATATGCGATCATTTACATGGGAATTCGCGACGGAGGAGCCCCCAAGAGAGACTTATGCACAAAAGGTATGGTTCGGTAGTCAACTCTCCGACATCGACAAAATGGTTGCCGATCGAGAACGGGGAGAAGTGAGCCTCGTATATCTTGAATGGTTCCACAACCAATCATGCCCGAGCAAAGGTCAGAAAGGTCGGTAAAGTATGCCGTCGATTGGGAGAAAGAGGTAGAAGCCAGAGTTAGGGAGGCTAAGCACGAGACAGCGCAAGATTTCCGATCTTGCATTAACACTTTAAAAGAAGACAAGGGAATTCTGGAAGCTGCCATGGACATACAACAGGCTGATTTCGATCAAGAAAGGGCCGGTTGGGAGCAGGAAAGAGAAACACTCCGAACTCAAATTCAGGAGATGCAATTGACCGTAGAAAGGTCAAGGAGAAGTCTGAATGATGAGATGCTTATAAACAATTTGGAAAGGAAATCCTTTGAACACCAGGAAGACTTGGAGAAGGCAGAAGTGGCTTTGGTTGCAATCCGGACAAAATGGAAGAGAGCAGCCCACCAAGAAGCACTCCATCTACAACAAGTAGAGAAAGATTATGGGGCAATCATCGTTGATTTAAGAAAAGCAAATGCCGCTTTTAGAGAGCAAATTCTCAGGCAAGTCCGGGATGCCAAAGCAGATAGAGACCGTTGCCACGACTTAATGGCACGGATGGAAAGACAAATAGATAGGCTCTTGGATCAAGTCTCCGGTAACGCTCAAGTATTGAGAGCAAAGAACCGACACATAGGGCAATTGCTTAGAGAAAAAGATATGATCATGGCCAGGATCAATGAAATCGGGCACTATATCACTATAAGATGCCTGACCTGCGAACAAGTACCCCCGGCCTACCCTCTTCTCTTCAATCATGGAATGTGTCCACCAAGTCATGGCAGAGTTGGGGAGTATACAGAAAGATCTTACACCGAGAACCGCAGCAAGGCCAAACAATGCCCCTCGGGCGCAAAGATTTGAGGCGTTGGAACATGCTTAGAAGAGTCTGTTATTTTTAGAGTCTGTTTGTCCTTTTAAAGTTTTCCACCATTGTTGTCATTTTGTAAAGTGTTTCAAGTTTGAAATTTGTTGAAATAAAATTCAAGAATATTTCATTCATATCTCATGTCTATTGTTTCCGAACTACGCCCGGTCTGATTCATGCGGGGACATGATACGTAGGCAATCCACATAAGATTCGACCATCACTAAAAAAAAAATAAAAAAAATATATATATATATAATAAAATGGGGGAAAAGTTAAAAGAAAAGAAGATTGATAAAGGATGAAAGCAAAGAAAAATACAAACCAGAATGACGCATCGCAATCGAGTACATGTAGCAACACCATCATCTGTATAAGTGCATCACACCCAACGTGAGATTACTTATCTGTTATGTTGTTTCGGACTAACCGTTTGTTTGCCAAACTCCAGGTTTTAGTAAAGAGTGGTTGATTTTGTGGTAATCTGGCATCACATTCGTACTTCACAAGGTCCAAAGGAAAAGTTCAGCAGCTCGAAAGTACCCATCCGTATTTCACAAGGTCGAAAAGAGGTGCCAACATGTCTTCAGAAATCCCCCTATCGACCATTCCCGTTTCGGAAGAAAGCTCCTTGACAACCATCCCGGCTATTGAGTCAGCAACTTTGGAGGAGAATAGAATTTTATGCTGCCGCATGCTCGAGATGTTAGACGATTGGAACAACGGGAAAGAGCCCCCAAGTCTGATCCCTGGGTTCCCTGAAATTCTTCTCAGATCAAGTGGGATTTCCAATACCCCCATCAATTACCCACCTACTCTGTTTGGGTATTCTAATGCCACAATCCTCTCCGAATCACCCTCCACTTCCTATCCTCGGGTGACAGCATTAGATACATCCGCAAGAACGTCAGTTGATTTGCTAGTTCCAGTCACGATGAATCCCGCCGCACATACTCCTTTCTTTGATTCCGAGTCCTTTACATTCCCTGCACCACCCCTTACACGGGACCATACCCAGGTTGCAGCCAATATATATCCTCAGCCACCACGATATGAGTTCCCACCAAGCCAAAATCCAAAAGCTCCCGAGTGAGATGAAATAGCAAAAAGAATGAGAAGCTTGAAACAGAGGCTGAAAAACATGCAAGGTCTAAGCGGGCAGAAAAGTGTATCTTACGCAGATTTATGCATGTTCCCGCATGTACATTTGTCGTCAGGCTTTAAGACACCGAAGTTCGAAAAGTATGACGGGCATGGCGACCCCATTGCTCATCTAAAGAAATACTGCAATCAATTGCGAGGTGCCGGCGGTAGGGAAGATTTGCTGATGGCATACTTCGGAGAAAGTTTGATCGGGATAGCATTAGAATGGTACATGGATCAAGACATATCTCGATGGCACATCTGGGACGATTTGGCCAGAGATTTTGTGAAACAGTTTCAATACAACATCGACATTGCGCCAGATAGGAATTCCTTATCAAACTTAAAGAAGAAGCCCTCAGAAAGCTTCAGAGAATATGCTATCAAATGGCGAGAGCAAGCATCCAGGGTGAAACCCCATATGGACGAAATTGAAATGGTCATGACTTTTCTCCAAGCTCAAGAACCAGACTACTTTCAAAATATGATGTCGGCGATGGGAAAACCTTTCGCCGGAGCAATCAAGATTGGAGAAATAGTGGAAAACGACTTAAAAATAGGTCGAATTTTGAGTCAAGCTGCCATTCGGGCAACTTCCCAAGCCATCCAAGGCGGGTCTGGAGGGATGCCCAGAAGCAAAAAGAAGGAGGAAACTGCCATGGCGGCAGTAGAAGATAGAAGATATCGAACCCCAAGGTAGGTATTCTCCGAAAGGGCCCCCCAACATTACTATTCACACCACAGCATGACCTATGCTCCTCCGCCTCCACCCTACGCAGCCATGAACGTTCAACCTTTTGCGCGACCGCAGCCACCAGCCAACAGAAATCCATCTCCATTCCAAAGAAACCAACCTCCTTACCCAAACCAATACAACCCCCGACCAAATAACACCCGCCACCGTGAGCCACCCAAAATGAGCTTTACACCGATTGGGGAGCCGTATTCCACTCTTTTTCCAAAACTCAGGCAAGAGAACCTACTGCAGCCCGTTCCGCAGAACAGGCAGAATTCGGACTCTCCTGCCTACCAGCGAGGAATATACTGTGCCTATTATTCAGGTGTTGAGGGACATAACACCGACAATTGTTGGACTTTGAAGAAGGCGGTGAAAGATCTGATTAATCAAGGGAGGATAGTCTTCGCAGATGAAGACATCCCAAATGTGACAAATAAGCCATTGCCAGCCCACAACAACGGGCCAGTGATTGGGATGATAAGGAATTTGACCCAGCCTTAAAAGCGATAATTGCCATCGCCAACATAGAGAAGCGGCCCGATGTTGCCCCGAAACAAGAGAAAGTGGGGAAAAAGGTTGAAGTTCCCGAGACTAGATCTGAAAAGACCATCGAATTGAAAGCGTCGTCTCAAAAGAGTGGAGTTCTTTACCTCTCGCGAGGCCGAGTGGAAAAACCATCGTCAATAGGTGCCTCCAAGAAGTTCCACTTGAAGAGGGAAACAACAGTATATGTACCAAAGTGAACCTATGTGGCCCGAAAACCAGATGAACCCATGGTTATTGCACGTGTGCAACAAAAACCTATGACAGATCCATCCGTTGTACCTACTAACGGACACTCGTTACACGCAAAGGAAAAGAGGTTGCAGGAGATTCATCTGGGAGCATCCCGGGGCAAAAGTACTTAAACACGCAGGAGGTAAATAACGCCATACAAAGGCGTTTCCCATCAAAAAAACCTGTAAGTGCTGAAGAGGCAGAGGTCTTTTTTCAAAAGATGCAAATGCCTGACTACGAGGTGATAGACCAACTGCGCAAATGCCCAGAGCAGGTATTGATGTTGTCCCTTTTAATGAAGTCTACTGAACATCAGAAGGTTTTGTTAAAGGCCTTGAATGAGGCATATGTGCCTATTGAGACTTCATCCGAACAACTTGAAAGAATGACGGAGAGATTCTTCGCAATCAATCAGATTTCTTTCAGTAAAGCTGATTTGCCTTTGGAAGGTGCGGCCCACAACAAAGCTTTGCATTTGACTGTCAAATGCGAAGGCTACTACATGAAGAGGGTCATGGTGGATGGGGGTTCATGAGTAGACATATGCCCACTTTCCACTCTAGGCCGCATAGGAATCGGAGCTGAAAGAAGTCGGCCCAACAACATATGTGTGCGAGCCTTTGATGGTGTGAAGAGAGATACGGTCGGAGAGATTGATGTGATTATGACCATCGGCCCGGTGGATTTCAAAGTGACATTTCAAGTTCTGGATATGGACACTTCCTACAACTTTCTTCTGGGAAGACCATGGATTCATGCGGCTGGGGCTGTGCCCTCTACCCTCCATCAGATGTTAAAATTTGAACACAAGGGACAAGAGATCGTGGTCCACGGGGAGGACGAGCAATCAATTTATCGAGATCCATCCATCCCATGCTTAGAAGCGGAAGAAGGAAGCGAACACATCGTTTATCAAGCTTTCGAGGTTGTGTTGGCAGATCAACACGAAGAAGGGAACCCTCTCCCCCAACCCTTTTTGTCTAATGCCTCCATCATGGTGGCAAAAGAAATGATCAAACACGGCTTCCAACCAGGAAAAGGTTTGGGAAAGCCCCTGCAAGGAGTGTCAAAGCTGATAACTTTGCCACAGCTGAAAAGTTCTTCGGAGTAGGCTTTCGCCCAACCCCTGAATATGAGAGATGGGCCAATAAGAGAAAGGAAAAAGGATGGGTTCTACCACGACCATTGCCACATCTGTACCAAACTTTTGTTCGACCAAGGTACAATGAAGAAGAAGAAGATGAGGTCTTCACATCGGAGGAAATTGAAGAAATATGTGGGGCCACGAGGCAAATGCTCTATGATGTTAACATGGTTCAATCGGGAGAAGGAACAAGCACCGCTGAGGTGCTGTATGTGGGCCCTGAAGCTAAATTGCAAAATTGGAAAGCCACACCCTTCCCAACCAGGCGGGAGTTCTGGTAGATTTGTCCTGTCATTTTTCCTTCATCACAAGTTACTTCAGGATGTAGCTTGGATGTTTTTCTTTGTTTTCTTGTATTTTTTGGTTTCCCCAATGTAATTTTGTTTGTTTTCAGAAAATTCCAAGAAAATAAAATAAATATTTCATCATTTTTCACTCTTTCTAATTTTGTTATTTATTCTTCTTTTTCAGTCCTAATAATGTGGCTTTAAATAACATGACATGCTTGCGGAACTCATGCTCAAATCCGAACATGCCACCTAATCTGGAAATAATGAACCAAGAACCGGAATACGATGAAGAAGAGGCTTTTAGGGAAATAAATCGAGAATTGGAATATTTTGAGAATAAACCTAAGCCAAACTTGAATGATACCGAAACCGGTTAATTTGGGAACTGTTAAAGAGATCTGAGAGACCAAGATAAGCATCCACACAGATAAGAAAACACGAGATGAAATAATCCAACTCTTGTTTGCATTTAAAGACGTGTTTGCTTGGTCTTACGATGACATGCCAGGATTAGGAGCCGATCTAGTAGTACACAAGTTGCCAATCTACCCTGACTGTCACCCAGTGCAACAGAAGCAAAGAAAGTTCAAGACTGACATCAGTGATAAAATCAAAGAAGAAATCACTAAGTAGTTAAAAACACGGGTAATTCGAGTGGTACAATACACCACGTGGTTGGCTAATGTTGTGCCCGTGCCAAAGAAGGACGAAAAAACTCGTGTATGCGTTGACTACCGAGATTTGAATAAAGCAAGTCCTAAAGATAACTTTCCTTTACCAAACATCCACATCCTTGTTGATAACTGTGCCAAACATGAGATACAATCGCTTGTGGATTGTTATGCGGGATATCATCAAGTGTTGATGGATGAAGAGGACGCCGAGAAGACTGCTTTTACCACACCTTGGGGGACTTACTGTTACCGAGTCATGCCATTCGGTTTGAAAAATGCCGGAGCAACATACATGAGAGCTATGACTGCCATTTTCCACGACATGATGCATCAAGAAATAGAGGTGTACGTGGACGATGTGATCATCAAATCCAGAACTCAAGGCGATCATGTGCGAGACTTGAGGAAATTCTTTGAGAGGTTGCGGAAGTACAACTTGAAGTTGAATCCGGCCAAATGCGCTTTTGGAGTCCCGTCAGGTATACTTTTGGGTTTCATAGTCAGTAGAAGAGGTATTGAATTAGATCCCACAAAGATAAATCCATCCGGGATTTACCTCCTCCCAGAACAAAGAAAGACGTAATGAGTCTTCTGGGCCGATTAAACTACATCAGTAGGTTCATCGCCCAGTTGACTTCCACATGTGAACCCATATTCAAGTTGTTGAAGAAAGACGCTGCAATCAAATGGACAACTGAATGTCAAGAAGCTTTCGACAAAATCAAAGAATATTTGTCAAACCCTCCAGTCTTAGTCCCGCCAGAGCCAGGGAGACCTCTTTTCTTGTATTTAACAGTCTTGGAAAACTCTTTTGGTTGTGTCCTCGGACAACATGATGCGACAGGGAAGAAAGAGCAGGCAATCTACTACCCTGAGCAAGAAATTCACTAGTTATGAGGTCAAGTACACTTTGCTGGAAAGAACGTGTTGTGCTTTAACTTGGGTCGCTCAGAAATTGAGACACTACCTCCAAGCCCATACGACTCACCTCATTACCCGGTTGGATCCTTTGAAGTATATATTTCAGAAACCGATGCCCACCGGAAGATTGGCGAAATGGCAAATCCTGCTCACTGAGTTTGACATAGTCTATGTCACTCGCACGGCAATGAAGGCCCAAGCATTGGCAGACCACTTGGCCGAGAACCCGATCGACGAAGAGTATCAACCATTGAATACCTACTTTCTTGATGAAGAGGTAAATACGACAGAAGTTGTTTCGGAGGACAGTCATGCTTGGAAAATGTTTTTCGATAGGGCGGTAAACGCTAAAGGTGTAGGGATTGGGGCAATCTTGATCTCTCCTGCTGGTCAACATTACCCAGCCACGGCTAGGCTCCGTTTCTTTTGCACGAACAATACGGCTGAGTATGAAGCTTGTATCATGGGTATGAACATGGCAATTGATCAGGGCGTCAAAGATTTGTTGATCATGGGAGATTTCGATCTAATTATCAAACAATCTCACGGTGAATAGGAAACTCGAGACGTTAAACTCCTCTCTTACCGACAGCACGTGAATATTCTTGGCAAGCGATTTGCATCGATAGAGTTCAGGTATATCCCACGATGTCACAATGAACTAGCCGACGCACTTGCCACTTTAGCTTCAATGCTACCTTATCCGGGCAACGCCCATGTCAATCCCTTGGAAATCCAAATCAGGGAAAGCCACGGTTATTGCAATGCAATCGAAGAAGGACCAAGTGTCAAACCATGGTACTACGATATCAGGAGAGTTTTGAAAACGCAAGAATACCCCGAACATGCTACTGGAGATCAAAAGAGGACCATTAGGCGACATGCAGGTGGTTTCTTTTCGAGCGGCGAGGTCATGTACAAAAGAACCCCAGATCTTAACCTTTTAAGGTGTGTTGATGCCGAAGAAGCAGGAAGAATCATGCACGAAGTACACGCAGGAGTATGCGGGCCTCATATGAATGGGTATGTCTTAGCCAAGAAAATCCTTCGAGCAGGTTATTATTGGATGACCATGGAGAAAGATTGTTTCTGTTTTGTCCGAAAATGCCATCAATGTCAGGTACATGGAGATCTGATTCATGCACCTCCAACTGAGTTACATCCTATGTCAGTGTTGTGGCCATTTGTCGCTTGGGGTATGGATGTCATTGGCTCGATTGAGCCGAAAGCTTCGAATGGGCACCGATTCATACCGGTCGCTATCGATTACTTCACAAAATGGGTCGAGGCTGTCACCCTCAAATCGGTCACCAAGAAAGCCGTGGTGGATTTTGTACACTCGAATCTTATCTGTCGTTTTGGTATACCTGCAACTATCATCACAGACAATGCTGCGAATCTGAATAGTCATTTGATGGAAGAAATATGCGAGCAATTCAAAATAAAGCATAGAAACTCCACTCCATATCGGCCCAAAGCCAATGGTGCCGTGGAAGCAGCGAACAAAAACATTAAGAAGATTTTGAGAAAGACAATCCAGAGTTCTAGACAATGGCATGAACAATTACCGTTCGCCTTACTGGGATACCGTACTACAGTACGCACATCGGTAGAAGCAACTCCATACCTGTTAGTCTATGGGACCGAGGTTGTGATACCGGCAGAGGTAGAAATTCCTTCACTTTGTACGATTGTTGAAGCAAAGATTGAAGATAGCGAGTGGGTTAAGACTCGATTGCAGCAATTAACTTTGATCGATGAAAAGCGAATGGCTGCGGTCTGTCACGGACAACTGTACCAACAAAGAATGGCTCGTGCTTACAACAAGAAAGTACGGCCGAGAAATTTCGAAGTAGGTCAGTTGGTTTTAATACGCATTCTTCCACATCACCAGGAAGCGAAAGGAAAATTCGCTCCTAATTGGAAGGGACCATACATCATCAGAAAGATACTGACGAGAGGAGCATTATACTTGGGAGATATGGAAGGAAAAGATCCTGATATGGAGGATCTCCCAGTCAGAAAACTGCGGAGCCATTTATTTTAACCCCGGCCAAAAAACCGAGGGTCTTACGGCCAAAAAACCGTTAGACATTGTTTGAATTCCGGCCAGAAAGCCGTGAAACTTTTATCCCCGGTCAGAAAACCGAGGATCTCCCAGTCAGAAAACTGCGGAGCCATTTATTTTAACCCCGGCCAAAAAACCGAGGGTCTTGCGGCCAAAAAACCGTTAGACATTGTTTGAATTCCGGCCAGAAAGCCGTGAAACTTTTCTTCCCGGTCATAAAACCGAGGATCTCCCAGTCAGAAAACTGCGGAGCCATTTATTTTAACCCCGGCCAAAAAACCGAGGGTCTTGCGGCCAAAAAACCGTTAGACATTGTTTGAATTCCGGCCAGAAAGCCGTGAAACTCTTCTTCCCGGTCAAAAAACCGAGGATCTCCCAGTCAGAAAACTGCGGAGCCATTTATTTTAACCCCGGCCAAAAAACCGAGGGTCTAGCGGCCAAAAACCATTAGACATTGTTTGAATTCCGGCCAGAAAGCCGTGAAACTCTTCTTCAAAATCCCGGCCAGAAAGCCGTGGAACATTTATTTGTGAAACTGTGATTTTCTTAACCAATACCAAAGAGTCTTTTTAATCACTTTCTATGTCACAACTGACTCACAAAAGTTTCCTAGCAAAATTGGGGCAGAAAAATTTCGTTCGTTTGTTTGTTTTATTTGTCTAAATAGGTTTGACCTCGGGACGCAAGGATCGAGATAACCTACGAGTGGAACCTCATTCCGGAATGAATAAAAGAAGGAAAAGAACCAAAAGGAAACAAGTTCAAATGTTGGAGTAAGCAGAAGCGCGAATTGCTCCGAATCTGATTGAAGTCACGAGTTCCGCCAATTCCATTTCACTCAATGTTACAAAAATAAATAAGCATGTACAACTTTGAGCATCAAGATTCAGATCGAGGTCTACAGCAAAATCAGCTAAGATTCAAGATCAAGTTTTCAAGAGAATCATAGATAGGAATCTTGTAACTCATAGTTTGATAGCATAGCTAGTTCAACTTTAATTTCTCTTTTGGTGTAATAAGGAGGTCAGTAAGCAGTAAGCAGCAACAACAGCAAACGATAGCAACAGTAACATGCAAAGTATCAGTCCACGGTAGTCCCAGCTACCAAAACCTCCTGAACTACATTGACCTGATGCATGTTTAGCCCAGGATATGTAGGAGGCCTCTCGAAGCAAAGGCTCGGTCAAGATCTTTTTAAAATGCTTCACACGGAGTGCTCAAACGGACAAAAATCGCTCTTATTTGCTCATTATTCTTTGCACGGAAACTCTTCGCGTTTCCACGCAAAGAGGGGCAGCTGTGAGCATGTGATTTTTGTCCTACATAAGAATTACTCCCAAAAATTCAAAATAAAGTCATTTTTTGTATCGTTGTAATATCTGTGAATTTTTGTGTTAATTTTCTTATTATTTGTATTTTTTGTGTGTGCATGTTTGTTTGTTTAAATTAAGAAAAATACAAAATATATTGCGTTTGCCTTCTTAGGATTTAATTTACAATTGAAAGTAGTCAAGTTTATTTTACAAAAATGGAAAATCACAAAAAATATGTATTTTTTGCTTTTCTAGTATTTAGTGTCCCAATTATGTGATTTATATTTAATTGATGTTTGAATTGAGTGTGTTAATTGTTAGTATAACTTAATTTGTATTTTTTATAATTTAATTGATTTTGTAGTGCAATTAGAAAATTTTGTTTTAATTAGAAAACTAAATTAAAGAGATAAAGAAAACAAAACAAAAGAAGAGAAATGGACTGGATTAGCCCAACTCTTAGTTAAATCCCAGGCCCAAACTAAAATAACCTTTGACCCAATCCCAGCCGGTTTAACCCATGCAACAACCGCCCGACCCGACCCCGTTTTTATCAAGGAGTTGATCGTGGCCATCGGATTACAATCATCCAACGGCTCAGGTTAATCTTGGCATTTTAACATAACCAAAGACCCCCAAAACCCGTCTGACCCATTCCATTTCAAGCCCTAAACTCATCTCCTTCTCTCTCAGAGACACGCCGCCTCCCCACCGTACTCCGCCGGCCGGAAATCGCTTCCACCGGCGGCGTTTGTCAAACCACTCCCAAATTTACACCACAAATCCCCCTTCTCCCCCTCTACACGAATCCGGCAATCATTGGTCTCGAATCCATCTGGAGTTGCTCGAATCTTCGTTTGAAGGTTCGAGTCTAAGGCTCAACCTACACCAAACACCCCCAAATCCACACCGAGCACTCCCATGACCTCCCCCGTACCATAAACACCCTTGGTTTGGTTCGAATCAAGCCCGAACCACTCAAGCCCCAAAAATGGCCTCAAGAACCCTAGAATCCAAAAACTAGGGATTTCGTCCAAATCCAATAGACTTTAATTGGAGTGTTTTTCGTTTGAAAACACTTCAATTAAAGTCCGTGTACTTCAAAAGGTGCAAAACTCGAATCCTTTGGAGCCGGGTCCGTCCGATTTCGATTTCTTTTGAGGTAATTTTCTTTTCCTGTTTATTTCAATTAGGTATTTGTTTGTTTTGTGTATTTGTTTATTTTAACTTGATTGAATTCTTCTCAAATTTCTTTTTTTGGCCGTCCCTATTTTCTGTTCTTCTTCAAAGACCTTTTATTCTGTGAACTAGGGTCGTGACAGATTGATTGATTGTTGTTTGTTATTAAGTGTGTGTATTCGATTCGATTATTGAAGTCGAATAGTGTTTCTACTTCTGTCATTTTTCGGCCTAAGTGCTGAAGATTGAAAGCTTGTTCATCGACTGTGTGTTATTGATTATAGCTGCTGTAATCGACTAATCAAATGTCGTCGACTTACTTTCATATGTTAGAACATTAGGGCACAAGTTTGGCATTGGCTCATCTGATCCGAATTCACTGCTTGAGTTGAATTAGGCTGTTTGTTTGATTTTGGTTGTTGAATTAGAAACGAATTGGTTTATAGCTGTTGAATTTAGATGTTAACTGACTGTTAGTTTCACTGTTGGTTTATAGCTGTTGAATCATAGATGTTAACTAGCTATTAGTAATAAAGAAACTGATTGGATATAGTTGTTTAGCTTAGGATAGAAATCTGAGGGTGCAGGGCACATGTTTAGTCAGTGGAACCTGCTGGACAGCAGGTATCCCACATACTTTCTGCACTTAGGAGTTTTAGAGCCATGCTTAGACAGCTGAAAAGTGCAAAAAGAGAGAATAACATGTGCTGGACAGATCTGAAACAATTAAAATAGGCTGATGTTTTGAGTCTTTAGGCTATAAAGAGGAGACTGAAAAACAGATTTAAGGACACACATTGGAGAATCTGTGAAGGGAGTTTTTCTTAAATATACATAAAACACACGGTTACACTCTAAAAAACACAACTTTAAATTATCAGTTTTTGAGACTCTTTAACGATCAGTTAAAAGGGGTTCATTTTCTTTGCTGTTTTGGATCACAAAAGTGACTGTTTGGTCTGTTTTTCAACTCCTCGTCCTGTTTGAAATCACTTTTTTTGAAGTTTGGGTATATCATTCCCACATTCAAGATTTCAAGTTTTGAAGTATTCTTGAATTTTATTTGGTTCGAGTCTGTTGATATTTGTGTATTCTAGAAATTGCTGAGTTCTTTATTGAGTTCTCTGTTGGTTCAAGTCTACTCCTGGATTTCTGAATCTTCACTGGTTACTGTTTCTATTGCTGTTGTTTGTTTTGTTGCTGCGTTCACTGCCAAATAAATCATTGATCCTCTCATTTTTGCTTTGAATTCCAGGTACACATCTTTTGGACTTGTCCATTCTTGTATCAGAAATAAAATGAAAATCTATTCTTTGAATCCTTGTAGTTGAAGATGTTACCTAAATGATCCTATTTAGCTAATTGTCAAGCTAAAACTGTTAGCAAAAATAGATATTGTATAGCTATTTATTTAAAAGATTAGGAAATGCATATAGTCTTGTATGTCTACTTAGCTTTTGCCTCAACATGTACGAATTGAAACAAAATCCGCTTGTATTGTTTATCATTGTAAATTTGGTTTATTTTGGACAATTGATAAAAATAGACATTAGTTTTCATTTATGCTTAATTAGTTTCTATTTTTGTTAGTATATGTTTGGGACTCGTGTAAGTTAAAACTAACCAATTCGGATTGGAATTCCTTCTGACATTTTATAAGCAATTGGTTAAAGTCAAGTAGCTTAAGCATATTTAAAGTGTTAGTTTGATTAAGTTTAGCTATTAACATAAGATGTTTGGAATCATTTCAGAGTTTTCTTCATTTGATTTTCCCTTGAAATCTATTTGTACTTAAGCAAACAAGATAAGTTAGCCCGGGCTTTAGATGCCAATGTTAGGTCGATTTTAATCGCATAGTCTTGATTTCGCTAATTAACATCGGATTAAGGATAGTAAACAATCTTACTTTTAATAATTGGATCAAGGTGAATTATTTCTATTTCGCATATTTTGATCAATTTTCCGTTAGTTTATATCTTTTCATTCAATCTCCGGCCATAAGTCAAAAGCTAGGAAATAATACATCATTTGGTACGATTCTTTAATTGGAAATAATTTTAAGGGATACGCTGTTAAATAAATTGATCTTTTTGGTTTAGTTTTACAATGGCTTTAAATCGGCATAGTTTCAAATAAGTAATCCGGATACCCTTTTTTCTTTTATTATTCACCTATCTGTCAAAGTCCGAGTCTATGTTGTAATTAGTCTTTCTTTTGGTATTGTTTCAAATTAATAGAGCGGCTTAAAGTTTAATTAGAGCATATAATTTATAAGCATTTATAAAATCAGGAATTTTTAGCCATTTATAATAATTGAAGCGACCGTGCTAGAACCACGGGATCTGGGGGTGCCTAACACCTTCCCTCGGGTCAACAGAATTCCTTACTAAGAATTTCTGGTTCGCAGACTTCATTTGGAAAGTCGAAATTTCCTCGATTCGGGATATGAATAAATCGGTGACTTTGGACACCATAATTTATTCCAAGTGGCTACTCTGAAACAAAAAGAATAATCCCGTTTCGAATATTGTCACTTAAATTGGAAAAAACTCCCTTGTGCCTCTACCTCCCGGGTAGTGGGCGCGCCAAAAGGAGGTGTGACAACAGCAGAATAATTAAACTTAGCGGAAAACTTAGTCAATTTAATCAAATATGATACAGAAACCCAAACATGATACACTACCCAAGACTGGTGTCACGATACTCACGAACTTCTAAGAAAAATACACACAATTGTTTGAAAGAAATATAAGCTGTTTATCTCGAATACATGAGATAACAGAATGAAATACATAGATAGAAGAGACAACGGGTCCTGCAGACGCCTGCAAGGCTACCTCGTAGTCTCAGTAGTCGGAATATCCACAACCGTGCTACTGCCGCTGCTGTTGTCCGTAACCTGTATCTGTGCAAAAAGAGCGCAAAGTGT
Organism: Nicotiana noctiflora; assembly: GCA_032618575.1. NCBI lineage: Eukaryota > Viridiplantae > Streptophyta > Magnoliopsida > Solanales > Solanaceae > Nicotiana > Nicotiana noctiflora. The sequence continues at coordinate 63,050 of JASVEL010012596.1, forward strand.
AGTATCAGCACAACCGACCCCATGTGCTGGTAAGTGCCTGGCCTATCCCAGCGAAATAGTGACGAGACTAAGGCCAGTCACTCACAAAAACCTGTACAGTTGAAATATATATACATATATAATAGCAGAAAAACGTTATCGAACGTTTATAAGGGAAGAATTTGTTCTAAAATAACAGTCAATAACTCATAATATCCAGAGTAATCTAGTCAACGGAACAAATCTTACTTTCATGTCTCAATTCATTTTTCATTTCATATCTTGTGGTAGACGTACCACCCGCTCCCAAACGTAACAATAGGCTTTTCATATCTTGTGGTAGGCGTACCACCCGCTCCCAAATATATCAATAAATTATACCTTGTTGTAGGCGTACCACCCGCTCCCAAATGTATCAATAGACTACCGGCAACTATGGCCAATGCCAAGATTTAAATCACTTTGTGGTCGGCGTGCCACACGATCCCATTTCTTATCATATAAGTGGTCGGTGCGCCACACGATCCCAATTCATAAATATATATATATTACCGACATTTAACCAATAATCTCTGCATCAACAATATTTATAATTACCGGTTTTGAACTAATAATCGATAATAAATCAACAATTTATATCCGTTACCGGTATGACACCAATAACTCTTAATCAAAAAAACATACATAACTAAATTCCTATTCATTCAAGCTAGGATAGAACAAACACTTACCTCGAAAGTTTACGAACAATTCAATCCGTACCAATGCCTTTTCCTTTCGAATTTGGCTCCAATCTAATTGTATCTATACATAATTGATTTAATATCATCAATTCTACTTAACAAACTAGTTCATATAGCTAAATATAATTTTTACAACATTCTGCCCGGAATAGTAAAAATCGACCCCGGGCCCACATAATCGAAACTCAAGTTTCGAACCAAAATAAGTTCACCCAATTATCCATGAGTTCAAATATACAATTTGTTCTTAAGTTCGACTCCAAAACGAGGTCTAGATCGCAAATTCTTTGAAACCCTTATTAAACTCAATTCTCTAATTTTTCTACCCATTTACACATATTTAGGCTTAGGAATTCAAATAATATTGATGGAAAATAAAGAAAAAGAGTTAAGAATCACTTACCCAAGAAGTATGAAGAAGGATTGCTCAAGAATCGCCCAAGAAGCTGTGGAGAAGAGAGAGTTTTGTGAAAATGGGATAAAATCCCGTTTCTGTTATGTTTTTGGAATTAAATCACTGGGCAAATATTTTGTTCTACGCGATCGTGTGAATAGGGACGCGATCGCGGAAGGTAATTGTTCAGACATACGCGATCGCGTGAACAATGCTGTGATCGCGTAGAAGAAATTCACTGGGGTGGTCTTTTGCACTACGCGATCGCGTGAACAGGATCGTGATCGCATTGAAGAAGAACAGGAAGCTACGCGATCGCGTGCAGCATGCTGCGATCGCGTTGGGTAATTTGACAAGGCAGTGCGATCGCGTGTACAAGGCCGCGATCGCATAGAGTAAAGTCTTTGTGTAAAAATTGCAGAAAATCTGCCAGTTTCCCAAGTCCAAAAACACCCCGAACCATCTCTGAAACACTCCCGAGCCCTCGGGGCTCCAAACCAAATATGCACACTAACTCCAAAACATCATACGAACTTGCTCGCGCGATCAAATCGCCAAAATAACATCAAAATCAATGAATTGAGCCTTAAAACTCAAGAATTCTTTCAAATTTCATAACTTCCAAAATTTTCAATTTAAGGCCGAAACACGTCAAACGACGTCCATTTTCAACCAAACTTTACAGGAAGCGCTTAACCAACATATATGACATGTACCGGGCGTCGGAACCAAAATACGAGCCCGATATCACTACTTTTTAATCAAATTTCAGTTTCATTTTACTAAAACATTTTTAGAAAATAATTTAACAGAAAAATTCTTTTACCGGGGTTCTAGACCTCGGATTTCAATTCCGGGCATACGCCCAAGTTCCATATTTTTCTACGGATTTTCTGAGACCGTCAAATCACGGGTCCGCGTCCGTTTACCAAAAATATTGACCAAAGTCAACCATATCAATATTAATATCAAAATTCTTCAAAATTTTCACATATTTTCACATATTTCAACATAAAAATTTTCCAGCTTCGCGCCCGAACTGTGCATGCAAATCGAGGCAACTATAAATGAGGTTTTCAAGACCTCCGAAGCTCGAAATGATTAATAAAACAAGTGATGACCCTTTGGGTCGTCACATTCTCCACCTCTAAAACAACCGTTCGTCCTCGAACGAACAAAAGAAAGAAGTACCTAAGTCAAGGAATAGATGAGGATATCGGCTCCGCATGTCAGACTCGGACTCCCAGGTCGATGCCTCAGGAGGCTGACCCTCCACTGAACCCGCACAGAAGGTAAACTCTTCGACCTCAATTGTCGAACCTGCCGATCTAGAATAGCTACTGGCTCCTCCTCATAGGACAAATCTTTGTCCAATTGGACAGTGCTGAAATCTAACACGTACGATGGATCACCGTGATATTTTCGAAGCATGGATACATGAAACACTGGATGCACAACTGATAAGCTAGGTGGCAAAGCAAGTTTATATGCCACCTCTCCCACACGATCAAGAATCTCGAATGGGCCAATAAACCTAGGGAAATCTCATCACGCCCTCCATAGGCGACACTCGGAGCAATACTCGCTCCTCAATCATGAAAGCTATATCTCGAACCTTGCAATCTGCATAGCTCTTTTTCCTGGATTGAGCTGTGCGAAGCCTATCTTGAATAATCTTGACCTTATCTAAGGTCTCATGAACTAAATCCGTAGCCCAATAACCGAGCTTCTCTCGGTTCAAACCATCCAACCGGAGAACGACACCGCCTACCATACAAGGCTTCATAAGGAGCCATCTGGATGCTCGATTGATAACTATTATTATAAGCAAACTATGCCAAAGGTAGGAATTGATCCCACGAACCTCCAAAATCAATAACATACACCCGAAGCATATCTTCCAGTATCTGAATAGTCCTCTCGGACTGACCATCCGTCTGGGGATGAAAGGCTGTACTTAGCTGAACTTGCGTGCCCAACTCTCATTGAACCGCCTTCCAGAAATGTGAGGTAAACTGTGCACCTCGATCTGTAATAATAGAGATAGGCACACCATGAAGGCGAACGATCTCCCTGATATAAATCTCAGCTAACCTCTCGGATGAATAGGTAGTGGCAATAGGAACAAAATGAGCCGACTTGGTTAGCCTATCGACAATCACCCAAATAGCATCAAACCTCTTCCGAGTCATCAGAAGTCTAGAAACGAAGTCCATTGTGATTCGCTCCCACTTCCATTCAGGAAGTTCAATTCTCTGAAATAAACCGCCAGGTCTCTGATGTTCATATTTAACCTGCTGACAATTAAGACACTTTGCCACATATGCCACAATATCCTTTTTTTTTCATTCTGCACCACCAATAATGTTGTTCCAAATCTTGATACATTTTAGTTGCGCCTGGGTGAATAGAATACCGCGAACTGTGAGCATCTTCTAAAATCAATTCTCTAAGCCCATCAACATTTGGCACACAAATGCGCCCTTGCATCCTCAGGATCCCATCAGCATCTAAGGTGACCTGTTTAGCACCTCCTCGCCGAACCGTATCTCTAAGGTCACATAAATAAGAATCATTATATTGTTGATCGCGGATACGCTCCAATAATGAAGAGCGAGCGATCGTGCAAGCTAGTACTCGACTAGGCTCAGAAATATCCAACCTCACAAATCGGTTGGCCAAGGACTGAACATCCAAAGCAAGTGGTCTCTGATTGACTGGAATATAAGCAAGACTGCCCATACTGGCTGACTTCCTACTCAAAGCGTCGGCCACCACGTTTGCTTTTCCCTGATGATATAAAATGGTGACATCATAATCTTTCAGCAATTCTAGCCACCTTCTCTGCCTCAAATTCAACTCTTTCTGTTTAAACAAATACTGAAGACTCTTATGATCGGTGTATACTTCACATGCTACACCATACAAATAATGCCTCCAGATCTTCAATGTGTGAATAATCGCCGCCAATTCTAGATCATGCACTGGATAGTTCTTTTCATGAATCTTCAACTGCCTCGAAGCATAGGCAATAACCTTGCCATCCTTCATTAACACTGCACCAATCCCAATACGGGAAGTATCACAATAAACAGTATAAGGTCCCGTACCTGTGGGTAAAACCAATACCGGTGCTGTGGTCAAGGCTGTTTTGAGCTTTTGAAAGCTCGCTTCACATTCATCTCACCATTCAAATTGAACACCTTTTTGTGTCAATCTGGTAAGTGGGGTTGCAATAGATGAAAACCCCTCCACGAATCGCCGATAATAACCCGCTAATCCTAAGAAACTTCAAATTTTTGTGGCTGATGTCGGTCTAGGCCAGTTCTTGACTGCCTCAATCTTCTTTGGATCAACCTGAATACCTGTTGACGTCATAATATGACCCAGGAATACAACTGAACTTAGCCAAAATTCACACTTCGAAAATTTTGCATATAGTTGCCCATTTTTCAGATTTTTGCAAAGCCACTCTGAGATGTTGCGCATGCTCCTTCTGACTGCGGGAGTATGTCAATATGGCAACAATGAAGACTACAACGATAAGTCTACATAAGGCACAAACACCTCATACGTATGCACATATTCATGACTCTGGCCATAAGAGTTGTTCCTAAATTACAACATTGTCAATTAACCTTGTTATCAAATATCTTATTCTAAAAATCCCACTTTACTCACAATGAGGTATGAAAACCTCATGATTACTTTCCCGAATTAATGAGTCATATTTATTCTTAGCCGGTGCTCCTCTCAAAGTCTATAACTCCATGGTTACAAAATAGAAATGGTTAGATATGAATAGAAACTATGCAAGGATTGTCAAATAATCCTAACAGGCATGGCTCAAATTTAGGATATTGTGCTAGATTTTTATTTCCAGAAAGGGAAAATGTTAAACACAAACTTTTCACCACCAGGACCTTGTCCTCATATAATATTCACCGCAGCTTGCAGCTCGATTTTTAAAACAAATATTTTCACGTTATACAAAAATTTTGAGGATCTCATCCTCCATTCTAAATCACAAGTATTTGCACATTGTGCCACTGATGTTTTTCATTTCCTTTCTTTCTTATTTTCAACTATTGTCCGTCAAAGAGTGTCACATCATAAAAGAACCCTCATACCGACATGGTATACAATTTAACCATTGAAAATAATTATTTCAGGAATGACATCAATTTCCATTGTAGTAAATAATATAACGTCACTTTCGACCTCATCAATATTCCTAGTGACCAACACATAATAATAGGGATAATTATCCCCATTTAATAGCACGGCATGAGTATTCACATAAGTAGATTTGATGATTTCGAAGCTCACTCATGAGCGGAGCATATTAAGAGGACTTGCCTCAATTCTTCAAAGATCAAATCAAATTGAGGAAAAATATTCCTTTTATAACAATCATAATTGTACATGTGATAACATCATCTGGTGTAGTGACCTCAGTTACACCATAAAAATTATGTCAACAACTAGATCTCCACCTCTAGGAGTCTCACCTCCGCCTCAAACATCCTGACCTCTAACCCTGGCTGGTCATGTGAGTTAAGTATTGACTGCAACGGGCACGTAGCTTGAGTGCCTTCGTAAATTATATTTCTCCAATCTGCCACATTCACAACAATTCCTTTGAGGCTCAGCTAACTTATTGGACATGACGACATATTCGGACATTGTCATAATAACCTAACATGATCGTTCAGATCATACATACCACACCTTTCAAAGAGTCAGGGAGGTAAGTCCTCCAAACATTTCTACAAATAGGATTGAGTAGGTAATGTCGCATAGCCGGTCTGCCCTCTTCATAGGCTTGTCACAATCATTGACGACCAATTACCTCTTTTGCTATGCTAGCTTGACACTGTTGAACTACCTCATTTGCTCATATACTCTTTATTACTCTTTGGGCCGATTCTTACCCCCTGCAGAGTACTAAGCCTCAAACATGCATAATTTATTTGGGGGACCTTTCCATACCATATGTATACATTCCAAACCAAGACTGACATAACATATGGCCATTCGGTCCATTCACTAATAGTGGATTTCCCCCTTTTGGCTATAAGTCAAAGTCACAACATCTGATAGTCCACAATGATTATCCTTCACAACTTCAAATAAATCAACCAGACGTCAAGGTCCATTAAAATCACAGCATGTTAGTAAATACATTATGTTTCCACTACTTCACTCGCTACCCGAAATATAGTAAAATCAACCCTCTCGCTTTCAACCATTCCCGCGTTCTGCAATATCTCATAGCAACGGTCAATAAATTACCTTGGGTTCTCAAAAGATGCACCACTGAAGGAGATAGCGAAGAGTTTGGTGAAACTTATCCGAAACTCCGTAAAGCTTTTGAAGGCATCGTTGATCTATCACCAACCTGTGCCATTGTCAGCTGAAGAAGCGGTACATGCATTCGCCATTCGTGGAAAGACAAGAGTAGAAATTCAACTTAACATTTGAAGAACAAACTCGCACGATAGGAAAGAATGAAGGTGAAAATTTCCTAACTCTGTAGCTTCTAAGGGATAAATACAGACGTCTCCGTACCGATCCCTCAGACTCTACTAAGGTTGTTCGTGAGTTGTGAGACCTATGCAACCTAGTGCTATGATACCAACTTGTCACGACCCGGATTTCCCACCATCGGGAGTCATGATGGCACCTACTAGTGGAAGCTAGGCAAGACAACTATTACTTACATTTTTCATTAGTTACCAAACTCTTTTTAAGACTTTAAATTAAAAACATATAATACAGCGGAATAATTAAACTTAGCGGTATACTTAGTCAATTTTATCAAATATGATACAGAAACCCAAACATGATACACTACCCAAGACTGGTGTCACGATACTCACGAATTTCTAAGAATAATACACACAATTGTTTGAAAGAAATATAAGTTGTTTATCTCGAATACATGAGATAACAAAATGAAATACATAGATAGAAGAGACAACGGGTCCTGCGGACGCCTACAAGGCTACCTCGTAGTCTCAGTAGTCGAAATATCCACAATCGTGCTACTGTCGCTGCTGCTGTCCGTAACCTGTATCTGCGCAAAAAGAGCGCAGTGTAGTATCAGCACAACCGACCCCATGTGCTGGTAAGTGTCTGGCCTATCCCGGCGAAGTAGTGACGAGACTAAGGCCAGTCACCCACATAAACCTGTACAGTTGAAATATATATACATATACAACAGCAGAAAACGTTATCGAACGTTTATAAGGAAAGAATCTGCTCTGAAATAACAGTCAATAACTCACAATATCCGGAGTAATCTGATCAACGGAACAAATCTTACTTTCATGTCTCAATTCATTTTTCATTTCATATCTCGTGGTAGGCGTACCACCCGCTCCCAAACGTAACAATAGGCTTTTCATATCTTGTGGTAGGCGTACCACCCGCTCCCAAATATATCAATAGGCTTTTCATATCTTGTGGTAGGCGTACCACCCATTCCCAAATATATCAATAAATTATACCTTGTGGTAGGCGTACCACCCGCTCCCAAATGTATCAATAGGCTACCGGCAACTATGGCCAATGCCAAGATTTAAATCACTTTGTGGTCGGCATGCTACACGATCCCATTTCTTATCATATAAGTGGTCAGAGCGCCACACGATCCCAATTCATTAATATATAAGTGGTTGGCGCGCCACACGATCCCAATTCATAAATATATATAAATATATTACCAGCATTTAACCAATAATCTCTGCATCAACAATATTTATAATTACCGGTTTTAAGCCAATAATCGATAATAAATCAACAATTTATCTCCGTTACCGGTATGACACCAATAACTCTTAATTAAAAAAACATACATAACTAAATTCCTATTCATTCAAGCTAGGATATAACAAACACTTACCTCGAAAGTTTACGAACAATTCAATCCGTACCAATGCCCTTTCCTTTCGAATTTGGCTCCAATCCAATCGTATCTATACACAATTGATTTAATATCATCAATTCTACTTAACAAACTAGTTCATATAGCTAAATATGATTTTTACAACATTCCTGTCCGGAATAGTAAAAATCGACCCCGGGCCCACATAATCGAAACTCAAGTTTCGAACCAAAATAAGTTCACCCAATCATCTATGAGTTCAAATATACAATTTGTTCTTAAGTTCGACTCCAAAACGAGGTCTAGATCGCAAATTCTTTGAAACCCTTATTAAACTCAATTCTCTAATTTTTCTACCCATTTACACATATTTAGGCTTAGGAATTCAAATAATATTGATGGAAAATGAAGAAAAAAAGTTAAGAATCACTTACCCAAGAAGTATGAAGAAGGATTGCTCAAGAATCGCCCAAGAAGCTGTGGAGAAGAGAGAGTTTTGTGAAAATGGGATAAAATCCCGTTTCTGTTATGTTTATGGAATTAAATCACTGGGCAAATATTTTGTTCTACGCGATCGCGTGAATAGGGACGCGATCGCGGAAGGTAATTGTTCAGACCTACGCGATCGCGTGGACAATGCTGCGATCGCGTAGAAGAAATTCACTGGGGTGGTCTTTTGCACTACGCGATCGCGTGAACAGGATCGCGATCGCATTGAAGAAGAACAGGAAGCTACGCGATCGCGTGCAACAGGCTGCGATCGCGTTGCGTAATTTGACAAGGCAGTGCGATCGCGTGTACAAGGCCGCGATCGCGTAGAGTAAAGTCTCTGTGTAAAAATTGCAGAAAATCTGCCAGTTTCCCAAGTCCAAAAACACCCCGAACCATCTCTGAAACACTCCCGAGCCCTCGAGGCTCCAAACCAAATATGCACACTAACTCAAAAACATCATACGAACTAGCTCGCGTGATCAAATCGCCAAAATAACATCAAAATCAATGAATTGAGCCTTAAAACTCAAGAATTCTTTCAAATTTCATAACTTCGAAAATTTCCAATTTAAGGCCGAAACACGTCAAACGACATCCGTGTTCAACCAAACTTTACAGGAAGCGCTTAACCAACATATATGACCTGTACCGGGCGTCGGAATCAAAATACGAGCCCGATATCACTACTTTTTAATCAAATTTCGGCTTCATTTTCTTTAAACATTTTCAGAAAATAATTTAACAGAAAAATTCTTTTACCTGGGTTCTAGACCTCGGATTTCAATTTCGAGCATATGCCCAAGTTCCATATTTTTCTACAGATTTTCAGAGACTGTCAAATCACGGGTCCGGTCCGTTTACCAAAAATGTTGACCAAAGTCAACCATATCAATATTAATATCAAAATTCTTCAAATTTTTCACATATTTCACATATTTCAACATAAAAATTTTCCAACTTTCGCGCCCGAACTGTGCACGCAAATCGAGGTAACTATAAATGCGGTTTTCAAGACCTCAGAAGCTCGAAATGATTAATAAAACAAGTGATGACCCTTTGGGTCGTCACAATCCGCATATCCACCTCAACATTCTCATCTCTGCTACTTTCATCTTCTGAATGTGTAAGTTCTTAACCGGCCAATACTCGATACCGTACAACATGGCGGGCCTAATTGGATGTGTAAGTTCTTAACCAGCCAACACTCGCTAGTGAGAGTTGTACAATAATTTCTCGTGGTCATCATTCCAATTTCATAAATCACGATGACTCATCATTCTGTATGTTATTGGAATAATTCCAAACCATAAACTACAAATAAAAAAACTTTATCAATAATAAATGCTCTCAAATGAATAAAAGGATAATATCCTCTCTACATCCCAATAATCAATACCTATTCCGTCCTAATTTATGGAAAGATAATATTCAGATTTATACAGGATTTTCAGTTTGTCAAAGAAGAAAAAAATTACGAATAAATAAATAAATAGTATAAAAACTGCTAATTTTCCTGTACAAGTTTGCATTGACAGTAAATGTTTCCATTCAAATGCAGGAGGGGGAGGAGGAGGGTGACAACAGGGCCATATAATACAGTACAGATATAATACAACACCATAGCAATATGTGCTCCTAATTTTTAAGTTTTACAAAAATAAACTGAATTTTTTGGCAAAAGCCACCACTTCGTGACAAATGCAACAATACAAAAATATCAATCACTGCCTGCTTCCCATGAAAATCAACGGAACCACTTAGCGGATATAGATTCAGTCATTCAGTGACTTCTCCTTTTCTTCGAACTGCAACCCGACTGCCTGCAACGATAGATTACAAACAAGTTATGCACATGGTTCGTTGCAAATCAAGTGTTATCGAAATGAGAAGTCAAAACACTTACGAATCATCACAGTTTTCTTCACTGCCTAATGACCTTTGTGTTCTTCGCGATGGTCCTGAAACCTAGATAAAGAGAGAAGGTAAATTACTGCTAATCAAATTGGCGTCAAGAAAATTTCCACAGGTTGGAGCAGATACATTAATCATAGACCTCTTTTAAGCATCCGGTTCCAACTTACTGCAAGCACATCTAAAAACCAGCATTCATAATCTCTTGCTTTTGAGAAAACTTCAGAGAAGCAACAAATATCGGCATTTACTCCTATTCGTTTCAATGTTCATTTCAAGGAAAAATAGCTTTTGACATACAATTACACTATTACATCTTGTTTATGAACACAACGGAAAACCTGATGCTTTGTTCAGAGAATCTTTCTGCCAAAAGATTTAAAAAAAAAAAAAATTCTGTCAAGTAAAATTCATGGATGATACAGAATGCCAAAGAATATTCATCATTAGTAATAATTCTCACTAAGAAACCCTCCGCAGAATATTTAACAAGTGCGCCCTCGAAAATGAGCATAATACATTACTGGAACCACTTCACCATGCTAGAGAAAAGAGAGAAAGTCTCATCTGCCAATTGTTGAACAGAGACTGAAATATCCAGGACTCTACTATAGCACTCTAATTCATCACAATCCTTTCCGCAGAAAATAAACCTTACACAGACCATCAACCACTAGATCGCATGGAGAAAAGGAAGGGATGGGAGTTGAACCAAGAATTATGCTTCCAGTTTATTGCAAAATGAGGGAAGGGTAAACAATTTTCTCAAGAGAGAAAGAAATAAACAAATAAATAAATAAAACAGAAGGATCAAGGTGAATCTTTTACAGTTGTTGAAAAATTTAAGCCAACAAAGCATGCTTGATATGTATATTCAAGAAAAGCGTCAAAGACTACTTACAGGGGGGTGCGATCTTTTGCTTCCTGTGCTATGAGCTTCAAGATACTCTTCATACGTCTGCAACAAGAGAAAGGAATTCAATTGTTACAGTAATATCTTAATTATGGCAACATGATTTAATGGTGGATTTACCAGCCACGTCGTCCATGAAGTTTTATACTTTTTTAATGAAAAGGTAGAGCCCATGAAGTATTATAGAACTTGTTTTAAAAACATCCTTCAAACTCAAATCCGGGAAGAACATAATATAGAACCCCACAGAGTTTATAGCTAGGAGCCAGGTGAATCTATATATAAAATATATAAGAAATGCAATGTCTTCATACGAATCAAAATGGCTTAACACTTGTTTGAAAACGAGAGGGATACACACACACAAGCAGAGATGGAGAGAGAATGGAGGGAAGTTTCGTGGCGCCTGCTAAACAAAGTGCACGTTGATAGTAAGTGTCTTAAATCATTACTAATCAACATAATGATATGCTAACTAGGGACTGATGCAGGACGAGTGAAAAGATTAAAGTAGGCAATAGAAGACCAGCAAGTTCTGGATGATACATATAAGATTTTGCGTGCAGAAAGTTGCATAGAGAATTTGAGGTTCTACTGCCTGTCAGATGGGCAAAGGAAAGGATAGCCGGATATGTAGGAGGGATAAAAGTTCAAGGCAGGTAAACATTAAGTTGCAGAAAACTTGAAGCTCTAGCCCTATCATATCGGAAATATAAGGAATAGTGTGAGGTCGTAGATTTATGGTATGAGCGAACAAGTTTTGGCAGTGAGGTGGGAGACCAATGAAAAAGAGAAGAAGAAAGTCTACAAATCCCACCAAGCATTTCCTTGGACTAGAAGCACCAAAGAAGAAAAAACAAAAGCTTCATCAATAAAATAGGAATAACCTGATAACTTTTCACTCTAATCAGTTCATCATCTCTTAAGGATTACTATTCGACGAAAAAGGAAACTTCCATATACTAACTTCTAACACTACTAGGATTCCCAAGTAAAATCAGGAAATTAGATAAATTAAAATCTAATAAACCATCTAGCTACAAAAAGTTTACTATAACAAAAAATACCCTGCACTCATAAAATAACTTAATACAATTAATGGTATCTTGATATAACATCTGTGCATTAAGGCTAATCACGTCAAAAAAACTGTAAGCCATTACACTCATTAGTCATATGATACAAACAGAACAACTGAGAGCCCCACTACAGAAACAGATGATGCAAAGTCTAATATCAGAAAATCTGGCAGTTTTTTCAAATTCAAAATTACTGAATTTGACAAGTTGTTGCACATGCCTCCAAACAGAAGACAACCGAGGTATTAGACGCACACAAAGTACAGCTTTAATCGCTGAAATCAAGAGGGATACACACACACAATGAAAGGAGGATTCTGGATATCAAATAAACAATTACAAAATACAGAGAAATCAAGCTTTAATCGCTGAAATCATCAGCAAACTTTGAAAAAAGTACACAAGACTATTTCTTCATCTTGGAATATATAAGAACAATCTTTTCAACCTAAGTGCATCAATAAGTAAAATTATAGGGTAAGACAAGAAAGACAGACCATTTCAAGAATGTCATCTTCAGTCAAATTACTCGCAAGTGGGCTCCTTTCTGCTGACAAACCCCACGTGTTGATTCGAGGACCCACATCAGCGTCTACATGAAGATTAGCAAGGCTTCTATTTTTTTGTGAATGCCTTGACTGTTTCGATTTCGATTCCCCTGATGCAATAGCTGACTCCTCCGCAGCAAATACACCATTTATTCCTTGAGTTGCTACGTGCAGTCCATGAGCATTAACTTGATGTTGGTAGAGAAAAGAGGGATAAAGCATGGACCCCATATGTAGAGATGCATTATAGTCTTCACCCCCAGGATGAACAGGGTCTACATATGGCCTTTTAAAAGAGAGATCATTCCTTGCAAATCTATCCCTGAATGAGCCAATAACTATTATAAAGAGAAAAATCACTTGGACCAGTTTTTCCAGAACTCTAGAACTAATTCAAATTTGAAATTTGAGAAAACACTCTGGGGTTGTTTGGTTGGTGGGATAAGGGATAATAATCCTGGGGATTAGATGTGGGATTATTTTATCCCGCGTTAGGTTAATTTTCGTATCCAGGATTAATAATCCCAAGATTAATTAATACCATTGTGATATTATTCTATCCCCCGGAGTGGGATAATAATCCCGAGATAACTAATCCCGGGATAAAAACACTACAATGACGAAGATGCCCTTCTCCAAGGCTCTTTCCTCAACGTCATTTAAAAAATCCAAGGTTCAAATTGGAAAATAAAATTTTATCCCAACTTATCTGGTATACCGCAAACACATGTTTTATATTATACCTGGTATATCCCATTTTTAGTCCCATGAACCAAACGTCCACCAACAAAAATATATCCACAAAATAATTTTGTCACTATTTAATCCCCATATTATAATCCCTGGATAACTTGTTCCCCAGCCAAACGGCCCCTCTATGTTTCCAAATAACAGAACGGGAAGAATATTTTAAAACTTGGGGAAAGGGCAGTACATTTTCAAATTAACATCCAAAGCATCTTGTCCATCAAGGAGCTCACATAAAGCTTCACCAATATCTGGAGGTAACTCCTGACAGCAGTACATGTACCAGAGTCATAAAAGCCTCTTTACTAACAAGAGTACATGGAAAAAATAAGCTTATAGTACAGCGACAAGAATATAACCCATGCCTGGCAATCTCTACTAATTTTGACTGGTTTGTAGTCATTCCATGGATTCTTAAGGTGAAGAGTTCTTTGGAAAGGCAGATCATACAATCGCAACCATTTCACTTTGAAGCTGCGACCCCAAGGATTACGTCCACCATTTCCTTGACTCCAAACTTGGTCTCTTCTCCAACCAACAGTTGAAATCATTTCAGCATACCCTTGAAAGAAGCCACTCATGTTGACACTAAAAATTAGTATCACTTTGCTGGAATTCTGCCCAAAAAAGAAACATGTGTTTGTTTGTACTGTAAGATATATGACAGATTTTCGAAAGGAAAAACGACTTACATTAAATGCTTCATCTAGAATTGGCTCATTCATGACTTGAGTTGCCCAAATCCCTTTGTTTACTGATAACTGGATATTTTCATGGTTCAAACTCTTGATTATGAAATATCTTACGCCATAGAATTTACCATTTCCAATTGCACCTGAAATTCCAATCTGCTGACATGAATTTGTCCGCTCTTCTGCTCTAGAACGACATGTATCCTCATTTGCTCTGTAGCTTGGAGTATCTGAAAAAAGAGCACATTTTATTGAATAATGTCCACATATACTAGTAAAAAGTAATTCACCGCTAGTCATGTCAATGACATGGAAGTCACAGGATATCTGAGAATGTGCATCTAAAATCAGTAACTAAAAGTAAGAAAAAGAAGCACTATTCACAACCAAAAAATAATGGAGCAAGCATAGGAACTAGCTTGAGCTGCTTGTGCATAGAAATTAATCATCTGGTTCCAACATCTAAACATCTTTTAGAAGAAAATAAATGAGCACACAGCCATTTTCCGCGAAGTTACTAATAATTATTGGTATAAGATAAGTGCTCAGACTACTGGCCACTCTAAATGGCTTCTCAAGCAACCAATTAGCACCAGGCCAACTCATATGGGGAACTACACAAGCAGGAAGATACTCAGTGAAAGCAGCCTACAAGTTAGCCGGAACTCATAATGCAATCACTGACCAGTGGCCATGGAAGCTAATTTGGAAAGTCAAACTACCACCTAAAGTTATCTGCTTCAACTGGACAGCACTTCATGGAGCTTGCCTAACACAAGATAACTTGGCAAAAAGGAACTTCCCTACGGCTAAAAGATGCTTTATGTGCCAGAGGAATGCAGAGTCACACAGTCACCTCTTTCTACATTGCACAGTCGCAGCAGATCTTTGGAGTATGTTTTTATCTCTTTTTGGACTCGAATGGGTCATGCCACAAAACTTCAGGGAAGCTTTTGAGAGCTGGAGCCTTTGGAAAGTTGATAGCTCCATCAGGGAAATATGGAAGATGATACCTGCAGCCATTTCTTGGACTATCTGGAACATAAGGAATAGAAGGTGTTTTGATGAGATATCAACTGCTGTCCAGTCTCTCAAAGCTATTTGCTAAGTGTATTTATTTAGTTGGGCTTATCTAGCCCCTGTAGATTCTCCTGTTAGTTATCTAAACTTTGTTAGCTCCCTAGTACTGAGCTGATTTTTTTTTTTGCCTTTTTTTTATTGGAGCTAACAATTTTTACTACTTTTGTAACTATTCTGCATCTTCTTGATGCCATCAATGAAACCAATTCCTTCATCAAAAAAAACAAAATAGAAACAGGACAGAAGGTGAAAAGCTCACTACAAATCTCCAAACATTACGTAACCCACAGGTTCATTATGAAGGCTTGAAATTGCATTGAAAAATCAAGTGAAAAGCTTTAAAAATTCACAGATTCTACTCTCCCAACAACTGCATATCTTTTTCATAACACTGGGAACATATGAACTCATGGAGTCATTTCCAAGCTACTTTCCAAACATAGAATCAAGCAATGTACTGAACGAAATGAAAAATTCACTAGCCAGCTTGCCCTTTATCTCAAGTGAAGTTCCAGCTAAAGTAAACTAAACCTAACCATGTTTGGCCATCATTTGACATACTTCAAGCTTCTTCAACTGAAAAGTTATTAAGTGTTTATTGCTCGTCAATTGCATAGCAAAGCCAACAAAAAACATACTGCAGGGATGAGACCAGTTTTTGGAGGGGAATTAAAACTGTTCATCTAAATAACTATATCTGTATCTTCTGCATACAAATTCATGAAGTGCATAAACCTTGTAATCTCAATGACAGCCATTACTATTCCGACAAAAAAAAATAACATGCAGAATTGAATTATGAAGAGATTTAGTATCAATTTGACCTCGTTTATTGCATAGACCTAATAATGTCAAGCCAGCTTATACATACTTAAGATACTATGCAAGCAATTGACGCTCTTTGAATAGTCACTATTTAGTAAGTAGTGGTCCTTTTTAGTTCTCAAGAGACGCTCAACCTAAAGTAGAAAAGCCTGGCATTGTTTGGCCATCAGTTGACGGGAGTCAAACCTTCTTGCACCAAATCTCAACGGGAGCACAACTACTCAAATAAAAAACCAAAATAAATATCCAACCTGGTAACTGAATTATGAAGAGATTTAACATCGCTTTTACCTGGTTCGTCCATATTTCCTCTTTCGTTTTTCCATTCAGTCACTGAGGAATCAACTACAGATGCATTTTCTTTTGCAGTATCTGATGACATTAGTTTTTTACGACCTCCTACGAAAAGAGCCAGTAGAATAACAGTAGAATTAGTTTTAGAACTACAAGACCTCCAAGTAGATGACATAAAAAAAATGTTGAAAGGTAAAATATAGGAAAGAAACTTTCGGAAAGTAAATCCGAAGTACAGTAAATAATTACAAGTTTGGTCTCTAAGGCTGTATATAATTTGGATCACCAAAAGAAAATTCTCAGATGGAATCACATTTAAATGCCATAAAAATTATCACAAATCTAATCCAAAACTAGTACACATCACCAACCTTCGAACAAATAGAGTTTGATGTCTCATAAGGTGCTGCAATGGCAACTGTCGACAACGTGACATTCAAGAAAGCTAGAAACTAAAAATCTAGAAAACTCATCTAATGTGAAATAACTGGAACAAAAAGGAAAGGCAGACAAGTGTTTTTGATGAAGTAAGGTATTTCATTAGAAAGGCATCAAGTAGATAGTTACAAAATCAGAAGACAAAAATATAGAAAAATAATAGCATTTGTAGTTAATCAAAGCTCGATAATCGGAAAGGAAAATGGAACTAGCATTTGTAGAGTGAGTAACAAATTAATACCATGAACAGTACTCAGCAAAGCCTTCAAGCATCAAAATTCCGTAGATTGTGGATACTATAAAGTTCATGGTTATAGAAAAACTAAGGTTAACTTCAGAAAACTTAAGTAATTCAAGTTATTTTCACAAAAAAGGGCAACTTCAACCACCCAGTAAGTCATCAATTTAAAAGGACCTTTCTTGTTGTACATGCTTGAACTATTTGGTCATGAAGCAATTATGGATGAGATGAACCAAAACTCATCATTTTTAGCGGCAAATGCATGAGAAGAAGCTTAGATAAAACCACGCCTTCATCGACAACAACAAAAAAATGTTCTCGTATCATTGATTTTTGCAGAAAGCTCAAACCACCTATGCTACTCGGACTCTCCAAAAATGTCAGCGGGTGCATGTAGGTTCCTCCAAAAGTAGTGCATATTCGGGAGGATCCAACACGGGTGCGGCGGCATTTTTAGAGAGTCTGTAACATAGCAAACAACAGGAACAAGTTGCCTCGTTATTCTGTTCCGTAAGAACAAAACATATAAATTCAACTTTGAGAAGCCTTATGTCCTAGGTTTCCAACGCCCATCTCGAGCAGCCACTTCAAGATTACATATAAAAGAAGTGTGGAAAACAACTTACAAGACAAAGGTCATCCAACAGATTCAAAGACCAGCATTCTCAAGATATCTAATTATGCATTTTCTCTAAGTAAATTAGGATTTTTAAAGATAGCAAAGAGTCAATCCCCACCCAAAGTCCAAACCCTTCTCCTGTGTGAGGCAGTGATCAAATTCTTATTATGTGTCGCACACATGGCTTCCGGAGTAGTTCGTGTCTGTTGGAGGTTTAAATTCAAGTTCCGGATTTTTTATGTTTACTCCCCTTTTATTCAATTTCTTTCGATTCGGCTCATCTAATTTAGCATTTTGAGTTTTCCGCTTGACGGCTCATGCTCAGAGGACTTCTCCCTACTACAAACTATCTCTTGATACATTCTGGATGTGTAATGGTAAAGACTATCTTTTGTGAACAATTTTTTCTCCCCTTTTCTTCTTCAGTTTCCTTTTTTCACTCCCCGACTTCAGTGCAAAGGCGGATTCGCAATTTGAACTTTATACGTTCAAGTTCGGAATTCTACCACAATTCATTCAACTTACTGGATTCAAAATCTATATTCATATTCCCCTTGTTTCAATTTGTGTGACACACTTTCCGTACTAGTCTACATTTCTACATCTGAGAACAATTTAACTTTAAAGTTTTCATTTTATCTATCTTATCCTTAATGAGGAGTTTCTATAGCCACACAAATATTATAGGCTTATAGCCCAGAAAGTTTTTACCCTTTAAGCTTTTAAGACCACAAGTTTCAAAAGTTTTTTCTTCAACTTTGTGCCGACTGCCGAGTCAAACTACGTCACATAAATTGAAACGGATGGAGTACGTACTTAGTAAAACTTTTAACATGAGCCAGAGTTACTGGGTTCAGATGAACCCACTTATGCACTACAATCCGCTTCCGCTTCAGTGTAGCTACTGGCTAACAAAATAAACTCTTAGATATCACATTGTCCATGACAGTGATCAAACAATAGTCAAGTACATATACTACATTCTTCGACATTGTAATAAAATGCTCATAGTTTCAAAAATCTGTCTGGGCCAACCCGTAGCCTTTGAAAATCGGGGATGGCTCACCCCCTCTACCCTTCTCCACTTAAATAACAGACTAAGTCCGTTCTAAAGAAAAGCCCACACAAACCCACATGATAATACAATTCAGTTAGCACATTTCTTTCACTAAAAATAATTCATGTACAACTTCAGCATTGTAAATAAAATGCTCGCAAAATTCAAGAAACCCGATAAACCCACATGATAAAACAACTAAGTATGCAAATTACTTAACTAAAAATAATTCATTTATAGCCTCATTTGGAACAAGAAGAAACGGAATGACCAAAAAGGATTATGTTTTTCACTATACAAATTTGGGTTTAGGGTTTTCTAAAAGTAGTTTTATGATGCCTCGAAATTGAAAATGAAAGGGGAATTAATTTACCTTTAAACTTCAGAGAGAGAGAGAGAGAGAGAGAGTTTGGAGTTGGAAGTTGGAGCGAAGGAGCAGAGTAGCGTCCAGTTTGATGGAGATAAGCTGTGCCCTAATTTGGCCCCCAATTTGGCACGAATAATACTTATTAATTGGTTTAAATTTGAGGCGAAAGGAGAAATATATCTCTATAATATAAGTACCATAAGCATTAAAAGTTTTTTGTCTTTCTAGAATTTTTTTAACATAGTAAATATTTGATAATTAATTATCTATCTATAATATATTAAATCTATATGTATATCTATCTATATCTATCTACATATACTATATTAAAAGCGTGAAGGCCCTCAACGGAATATCATTCGCCTCTTTTATCCCTTTAAAATAGAATTCACATTGAACAAAATAGTCACTTAATTATTTCTTAATATTTAACACTTTGAAAATCAACTAAAACATTTTTCATTAGAATTTGATTTGTCACGTTAGAAGTCCTACTAATTTGGACACAAAAATCAAATAAGATTTACATTCTATAAATTATTTGCCTTTTAAATTAATGAGCTTTATTTTATCATAGTTCTGAATTGAGAATATTGCTTCTCAATAACTATTTGTTCATTTTTTTATTTGATATTAAATATCTTTCCCAATAAGAACAAAAAATATTTTAAAAGTACAAAAGTATAGAAAGCAAGTTTCTTTTCTTATAAGAACAGCGTCGAAAACATTGTGTAATTTTTGTCTTCTTACCAATTTTGCCTCTTTATTTCCCTTTCAAACGAAAGTAATTGATATTCTTAAAATTAATGGGTAAGTTTTCATTTAACAACTAAATATATCTAGTATTAGTGTACGCGCTTTACGCGTAACCCTATCTCAAAAGTAAAAACTTATAAGTTCCTAAAAAAAATTAATATTTTTTTGGTAAGAAAGATAACATATTATAAATAAAAAGTTTACAGTATGCATCCAACATCAAAAAAAAAATTAAAATGATCGTGTATAATTAAATATATAATGAAAGAATTCAACATAAATACTCAATTATCAGTTAATAATTCAACTTAAAATTTACACCAATGACTAAAATTAGAATTGAATGTGTATATTTGGCTTTGAAGTGTCTATAACTTATTCTTTCAAAGAGGTCTCGTGAATTTGATTTTTTTATTTTTGTTGTGTCTGTATAATTAATTTTCATTTAAATTAGGACTTTTTAAAAGTAAGCCTAATTTAAATAAAAGAATATTCTAATATTTTAAACTATATTGAAAACGGGGACGCGAAAAAGATCGGTTAGGAAAATATAGAAATTGAACTTTTATCCAAGTTAGGTAGCACTTGTATGGTAGAGAGGAAAGTTGATTATTATCTCTATAGCACCGAGGCTACCATCCCGTGCATAGATTTTGTTTTTATTTTATTTGTGAATTGTTTATAATTTCAATGTCAATAAAAAATTTTAATTACCAAAAAAAATAACTGAAAAAACGAGGAGAAGAGCATTCAAAGATTGTGATTTAAAGTTTACAAAGATGAAGTGTTCGTGTTCATGCTATATACGATATATTATTCAAATTTAATGATATAATTATAATAGAGAGATAATTATTTATGGCAAGGAAATAACATAGTATGCATAATTGTATATCTCTTGTATTTAGATAGCTACACTGGGAAATGTTTTTCTCATGCTACAACAAGGAGAGGAAAAGGTCTCCAAATCATAAAATAAAATAAAAAAAATTAAAAGTGGGAATGCTTACAGGTAATCCGTTAAAATTTAATAAGAAAAAGGAATGCATAAACATGTCAAACTATGAAAGGAAAAAAGTACTTCAAAATCTAAAAGGAATGAAAAATAAATCCTAAATATTAGGAAAATAATTAATTATCTATTCTTAAATAAGGAAACTAATTAAATATTATTCCCAAATATTAGAACTATTAATGATCGTTTCGTCTAATGTAAAATTAAATTTTAAAGGATAAAAAAGGCGAACGATATTTCGCTAATGACCTTTATGCTTTTAATATAATATAGATTTAAACGTAAAACTTCAGTTTAAACGTTGACAAATTTACCTGAAAAAGAAGAAATATGTAGTTAAAATAAACAACCGGTGCGTCTAAAAGATATATACAAAGAAACATTAAGTAGTTTGTACTACATTATTTTGCTTAAAACATTTCTTTGTCAAAAAATAATAGAGCTTTAAGCAAGTATATTTACATATTTTTTCCCCTAGATAATACAGTTGAAATAAATATTTATTGCATGTTAAGGAAACAATAAAAATAACGTATACAATTTATCACACCTTCTTTTTTACTTATACCACTTATTAATACTACACCCCGGGAAGGGATATAATAATAAAAAAGGAAAGAGTTTTTCAAATTAAAGGACAGTCGGAACGAGATTTGTTTATTAAATTTCAGAGTCGCCACTTGGGAAAATAATGGTGTCCCAAGTCATCGGTTTAATCCCAAACCAAGGAAATTATGACTCTGTTACAGTCTGCGAATCAGAAATCCGGATAAGGAATTCTGTTAACCCGGGAGAAGGTGTTAGGCACTCCCGGATTCCATGGTTCTAGCACGGTCGATCAACTGTTATTTTTGTTTTTATCTGATTTTTCATATGCTTCATTTTTATGCATTATTAATGTCCTGCTTTGTCATTTTTTAAAGAATTGCGACGTTGCGAAAATGCATTTCGAGTCACACCGTACCATTACGTCTCTGACTTTAGTGCATTTCAACTTCGCCGGAATTTGAATTTGGGTCACATAAATGCACCCGTATTAGGAATGTATATTATTAATCGCGCCTAAAGTATCTACGTCTTTATTAACTTTGGGAAAGACCGTGAAATTCGTTAAACGGTCCTTCCAAATCTAGAGTTTTTATGTTGAGAATTATTTGAGGGCCCCACGATTAAGTATTTGTGGTTTACTGAGGCTCGTCTCCATTTTATTAAAGTACAATCTTAAATGGGCTATAGTTTCTATTTTTGGTTTTTCATCCTAAGTATAACTGTTTTAGATTTATGCCATTTTTATACCACCCTTTATTGCGATTCATGCCCTTTATACGTTATTGGGCCTGAAATTCACGCTATCTCGCATTATTGCACCCACATGTAACTGGACAGCTGGGGCCCAGCTAACAATTCCATTTTTATCCAAAGGCATGAATGCCATATTAATTAGATCTGGGCCTGTATTCATGGCTAGGTGTAACGACCCGGCTCGTCGTTACGGGAATTACCATCCCGTTACCTTGCATTTACATATCTTATGCTTTTAAATCAGTATTAGAATATATCGGGTGAGTTAGGAGTGATTCGGATTGAAAATGAAGCAAATAGCATGTTTGAAGGAAGCATGAATATGGGAAGTCAACCAAGAGTTGACTATTGAGTTAGAGTGCTCGGAACCGGAATCTGATGATTCGACTTGTTTCGGGGGATCAATTATGACTTAGGAGAACAATCGGAATTGAATTCGGAGGTCCGGTGTAGTTTTAGGCTTGAATTGGCGAAGGTTGAATTTTGGCGAAAACCGGATGGTAGGTGATATTTTCATCCGGGGGTCGGAGTGGAATTCCGACAATTTCTGTAGCTTCGTTATGTGATTTTGGATATGTCCGCATATTTTCAGGTCATTCGGACATCGTTTGATCGGGTTTTGGATTGAATGTTAGTTTTGAAAGTTTTGAATAAACTTAGGCCTGAATTCGTGTGTAAACGGTGATTTTGATGTTTAGTATGGTGTTTTTATGATTGGATCAAGTTCATATCGTGTTTTGGAGTATTTTGGTGGTTTTCATTGGGGTCTCGGGGGTCTCGGGATGAATCCGGGGTCCAAACGGACCATTTTTGGGAAAAATGAGAAGGCCGGTTGCTGTCATAAATGCAGCAGGATTTTGCTCTCCGCGATCGCGGGGAGGGGGACGCGATCGCGTAGGGTAGGGGCTAGACCAATGCGATCGCAGGAGCACCAGTCGCGATCGCGTAGAGTTAAACGGGTGGCCATCGCGATCGCATGAGCATCTACGCGATCGCGTAGGAGAGAATTGGGGTCCAGGGAATTTGTGCTACGCGATCGCAGGAAGAGAGACGTGTCACGACCCCAAATCCGGTCGTGATAGCGCCCAGCACACTGCTAGGCCAGCCTGACCAATTAACAACCATCACGGAGCCATAAGCTCACTTTATCCCATTTAAGCATATCAAAACATGAAGCAATAGTGATACATATATCGAAAACGGGGAACCAAGTCCCAAAATATACCAACTCCCATAGACCGAAGGATCAAGAGTCATGAGCCTCTAATGAACATAAGTGTATAATGGTTTACAAGATACCAAGTGCGGAAAGAAATATCAATACAGAATCAAAAGACAATAAGAAGGAATATCGGGTCCTGCGGACTCTGCAGCTACCTCGAATATCCACAAATGTCGCCTCGCACAGCTACTGGATCACTGCTGAGAGGTACCTGGATCTGCACACAAGGTGCATGGAGTAAAATGAGTACTGCCGGACTCAGTGGTAATAAACAGGGGTAAGACAACGCAGATAAGAAATCCGCAATAAAGCACTATGTAAAGCTGTAATCAAATACCCTGTCACAGAATCAATATCAACTGTACCTGTACCAACCAGTACCAGCAAAACAGTATAACATCTATCATATGTAGCTAAATGCAATACAATGCACGATATGACCGCTACGGCGCGTAGCCCGATCCAATTTGGGTACCCGTGCTCACTGTAGGGGTTCAGACTCCGGAGGGGCTCCTACAGCTCAAGCACAATATTACTGCGGCGTGCAGTTCGATCCAACATGTATACCGCTGCGCGCGCAGCCCGATCCACTACCAGTCAGCTAATATGCAAATACAGCCTCGCAGGCTCAAAAGTAGTTTTGCAAACCCTTTTTATAATTTTTCAGTTGGAAAACAGTAATATTAAATTCTAGAGATTGGAAATAGCATGATAACAGAAATAGCTACGGACCGGTAGTAACTAACATGTCAATATCATAAGACAATGATAACGATCCTCGCGGGATCCAGTAACTGGCTTACGGCCCACAAGTATACTCAACCGCCCAAGAAGGGTGTTCAACGGCTTAAGAGTAGCCAATATCACAATATAGTATGCAACCATCCGAGAAGGAGGTTCGACGGCTCAAGAATAGCCTAATATCATAACACAGTACCAACAAGTCGGACTAAGCCATAGTCCCCAATCACAATCGACCCCGCACTCATAAGAGAGTACGTGTCTCGCCGCTATACAACGTCACAAAGTGGTATACCGGGGTTTCGAACCCGTTGGTCATCACCAACATCTATTACTCACCTCAATACGGTGCGGCGACTACTCCGTGATGCCCTTGCCACGAGAATCAAGCTTCGCACGCGTAGAATCTGTTCAAATATAGTAAATACACATCAAATTAGACCAAAGGAATGATACCCAGTCAAAACAACTCAATTTACATCAAAATTTCCAATGTTGCCAAAACCCGACTTTTGGTACGCTTCTCGAAAAATTACGAAAGTCACATATTCGGAACCCAAATCTCGATACGAGTCCGTACATATCAAGAACTCCCAAATCGAACCACAAATGACCCTTCAAATCCTAAATTTTCGTTTTTGAAAAGTTTACAAATTTTCTCCAATTTATTCCATTTGATTCACTAATACTTGATGAAAAATAACCATGGAATCATTGAATATAATCACTTTTGGATATAGAACACTTACCCCCATCCATATGGTGAAAATCGCTTCGAAAATCGCTTCAATCCGAGCTCCCTAGCTCCAAAAATGAAGAAACTCCCGGACTGCCCCAATTAAAGCCAAGCGATTTTTGCATCTGCGGTTACTGTTCACCGTAGGTGCGATTTCACTGTTTACCGTTTCTGCGGCACTGTTCATCGCAGAAGCGAAAAATCACTGTTCACCCGCTTCTGCGGGTACTGTTCATCGCAGAAGCGAAAATACCAGATTTGCCCCAGAAAATTGCAGCAGTTTTTTATTTCACTAAAAATGCTATAACTCAATCATACGAACTCGGAATTTGACGATTCTTTTTCCTATGGCTCCGTAATTTTGATACGGATCCAGTGGTTCAAACAAAACGGAATTTAGATCTCATTTCCTCAGTGCAACATCAATTTCGCTCGTTAAACAATTAAACTCATGTTTCGCGTCAAAAATCCAATCGCGACTTGATGAAATTAAACCAAAATTTCCGGATCAGTCCTATAATTCATTATTTAAATTCTCAAAGTCTCAAAATCAAATTTAGATCTCTAGAACTAAAAATAGACCTTTGGATCATTACATTTATGCTCAAAACGACAAAAATCTTCCAATAATGACCCGTTGGGCATCCGAATTTACCCCGAAGCCTCCGGGACCTCAACCAAAAGTACTAACACCTCTTATAACATCATTCAAACTTGTTCCAATCATCAAAACTCTATCGTTAACATCAAAATTGTCCTTTTTCAACAAATTCAAGCTTAAGTTTAACTTTAATTTCAAAAATTCACATTCGATCAAAAACCCGACCAAACGATGTCCGAATGACTTGAAAATTTGCAGGCATATCCAAAATCACCTAACGGAGCTACTACAACTGTCAGAATTCTATTCCGACTCTCGGGTCAAAATCTCACCTACCGTTCGGATTTCGCCAAAATTCAACCTTAGCCAATTCAAGCCTAAAACTACACCGGGCCTCCAAATTCACTTCTGATCGCTTTCCTAGCTCATAAATGACCTCCCGGAGCTGACCGAATCATTAGAATTCAATTCCGAGATCTCTAACTCGCAAGTCAACGTCCAGTTGACTTGTCCCAACTATTCCTTCTTCTAAGAGACTTTTTGTCTCATTTCCAACTAAACTCAATCCGAATTGACTCAAACTCGCCAAACATACATATTGAAACATTAACAAGCATTTAACGGAGATAACGAGGTGATAACTCACATGATGACGGGCCGGGTCATCACATTCTCCCCAACTTAAGCAAACGCTCGTCCTCGAGCGGTCCAAGAGGTTTACTGGAAGTAACCCAATAGCCGAATGACCCTACCAAGCATATATTCGGGGCGATCCCACGTCACCCTATCTCATACAAGTCCGGTACACACTATAGCGGGAAATCTCATAGCCCATCCGCATTATAGACCACATTGCACTTTCCGAAAGCACATACCAAATCTGAATCTCATGCATATACTCAAAATACACACGATCCATCTGTACTAGCCAACTTGCCACTCCGGGTGAAATCACATGATGTATCAAACAACCTAATCACTCGATACGATAAACTCTAATTACAACAACTCGCCACAATAACCAAATACTAGCAGAAAGAACCTTTCTCATTAGCTAAAGTCTTAGTCCAACACCTTCATATACTGCCCACGGCAATCGAAGCACGCGATATACCGAACCTATCTCTCGGGTCAACCATTCGTGAATCCATTTCCCTTTTAAAACGGATACCACAATAGGTTTCGGAGCCAAACCTCGATATTACCTTTCTAACAAGCTAAGATCAAATATGCTCGTACTCATTAATGACTCCAACGATCATTTCGATCATAACATACCACACTGGTGACATGACACCTCAGCATCGGCCTATGCCACAACGAGCACAACACAGGCTCCAATAAGAACAATCTGAACACACTCGAATCATGACAACCGACTCACACAAAAGAGCTATAATTCAAATTCCTCAATACCATCACAACACATAACTGAGACCTCGTCTCACATCATAGAATTAGGGTACCTGAATCCTCCTCGAAAGGTCATAACATCACGTGGCCTTGCCATAACTCATGATTCTATCCAAACACTATTACTCATGGAGCACCTCAAGTCACCATGCTCAAAACGGTCAGCCACACACATATCTAGGTCTGAACTCAAGAAATCAATCACACCTACGGTGATACAATTTAATATATGCTATCCAATCCTGAATGGACACAACCGATGTGCTATTCCCGAGCGATACCCAATACAGACTATTCCTCAGAAGCCAGGAAGTATTGTATACCAAGTAACATATAACTAACTCTATTTTCACATTACACTGTTGCGGCGTGCAACCCGCTCCAATGACATACCCGTGGCGGCGTGCCACCCGATCCAGATACCATACCCGTGGTGGCATGCCACTCGATCCAAATAACCATACCTGTGGCGGCGCGCCACCCGATCCATATAGAACCCTCGCCAAAGAAATGCGCGTCTAGTCAAGTTGCTTATTATGGTAAACATATATATAGCCTCAAGTTCGGCCACCAGAAACGCATCCGACAAAGTTCCTCCATACCAGAACTAAGTCAATGGTAGAAACCTCTACACTGATATCCGCCACGAAGGCCCAACTGACAAAGCAATACCCACCAGCTGTCCGCTGGTCCTGAGGTACAACTACCTCGCTGGAGTATACTCTGATGCACTCGGCTACGCAATTTGTGCCATTCCATCATAGTCCATATCACATTGGTCTAGACAACCTGACCCATGACAACCAGTCAGCAATCAAGTATCATAATCCGAATTCGTCATATCAAGTTAAGAGAGAGCCTCTAGGGCTTCCGATTTCCAATAATCACAAAACGATGCCGATACACACGATATACAACCACTGCATAGGCGGACTAACGAGAACTTCAAGTCTCCAACACATATATAACACATGAATCACCATGCTTGATTCCGTACTTCATCGTACAAATACATAACGCACATCAAGCGTCCATTCATACCACAAAAGCCATTCAGAAATTTCATTATGCCATTAGCGACTCAATTATTACAGTCGATTCAACAAGAGAATGCCACCATACCACTAGATATTATTACATTACCTTGTCCTTTTTGACCATATACCTAGCCAAATCACTAGAATAGCAGTACCATTTTCCTTAATCACCAGAAAGATTGATTCTTAAATCACATGCAGCTGCCCGCGCTGATCAATAATATTTTTTTTAATGACTTCCCATATATTATGAGATGATCTCAAAACCTTGAATATGTCATTATCAACTTTCCATAACACATCGCATATACCATACCACACTAAGATAACATGGAAATTCTTATCCCTTTCCTACGCTGCAAACATCGACACACTCAACTAGTCAAGGACTTTCATGATCCCATATAGAGAAAACTCATTACACCTTCCAAGCTTTGCATACCAACAGGAAATACACTCATTTTCAAACTACGGTAAAGCACTTCACCAACTCTTTCTCCCAATTACATTGCATAAATTAAACTGCCAGGACTGAGTCCTTATTCCCATATCGAGTTACACAACTGCCAGCACTCAAAAGCTTTATTGCACAATATCTGCGAGACTCATTACTCCAAACATATACCAGGAATTAATCGTATTCCTTCACATACCGTTTCGGTTTATTAACAAGTTGATCCATTTACCAAGTTTCCTTTTTGATTCATCCTTAATTTAATATTAGCCATTACTGTAGCACCATAATACATCAACTCATGTTACCACACAAGACTCGTACATAAGGCCACACGGTCTAAGACACAAAGGCCACTTAATACTCTCTCAATATTTCCCAGAAGTACCACATTCTACAATACATTATTTTGGAGAACTTCATGCGATTTTTGAATTAGTATCATTACCTTCCAATACGGATACATAGAATCCCATCATTCACATAACATAGAACAAGTCTTGATCCCTTCTAACGAAAACAACGTCTTTAGCCACATGCACAATCTTAAGACACCTGACTGTTACAAGTAAAATCTTGAACACTGAAAAACAATTCTCGGGCATTATTCACCCTCATTCAGCTGTAATTCAACAGTCTTATTGAACAGAACCGCTCGTGCTATGTTAGAACTATGGCACCGCAGAACATGATTACATACAGATACAATTAGCTATCTTCCTTTTCTATACACCGAACATTCTTTACCAACATAAGTTCACAACATCCTAGTATTTCTTCATATCTACGAAGCACCATAACCTTTATCAAAATTTCCCATCATACCTAGAGACAAAGCCAACACCGCACACGACATTGCAATCAGTTAATCAATAACAACCTCCCCAACTTAGTTCGGAGTCATACATCAAAGCACTTTTAGCCACTCATAGCCTTCTTACTCAAACGATGCAACAAAGTTCTAGTTAGATTAAACTCAAGTCATTTACAAGCTTCGGCGGAGGTTCGAATCATCAGAAATATTAATTCTTTTGCAATTCTTGCATTCATTCACACACAACAGTTACGCCCACTCTTTAGGTGACAAAAAGCTTTTCTAAGTCCCAAATTTTCCAAAAATTTCGGCAGAGTTTCCTTTGTAAATTGGCCTATCCACCTGCCAGAAAATCACCAAAACCATCCTAGCAATACATTCACAACTCGACAAGACATCACAATGCATATCGACAACATTAGTCTCAATACTACACAAATCATATTATCATAATTGTTACATGAACATGCGTTGTACCTGCTCGAATCGTAACACATATCAACTACCTTTCAATTACACATGAGAATCAACCCACCTACCTCGCCTCAATTTAGCATTTCAGCACAATACCTTCCACCAGGATACACATAGCATAATCACTTTAGTCTTCCCGAGTTTGAACTCGTTCCACTACACATAAGGCACTTTACCTTCCAATTAAGAGATATGGTAAATATTCACCACGCCCATAGCTCGGGGCTACACAACCGATTAGACAAGAGTCGAACAATTAACAGCTCATCCATTAGTAAGCCTCCCTAATACTCTACAGATCAGCACAAGGCCCCAAACATGGCTACTAGCCCAAATACATAGATATAAGCCAGTCTCAGTCATTATACACAGTAATCTATCAATCGGGAAGGATCAAGTCCAAATCCCCAATCACAATACCACCACACTCGTCACATGACGCGTGTTCCATCTCAGCACAGCACTGTATAGTGCAAATACGGGGTTTCAAACCCTCAATACATTATCTATTGCCACCAATCACAAAATCAGCACCTCGATGCTCAAGTCATAAACAAGGTCCAGCCTCAAGTCATCCCGACTGGCCCAACATGAACTCACAGAGATTATATCTCGCCCCTCATTCGGGGAAATCACAAGCCATAAGGCAATTTATATTACAGAGCGCTCGATGCGTACACAGATGTGTGGAGGGAATTTCAAAAAGTGAACCTCAAGCCGAATCAAGTACGCACGATAAGAATTCCAAGAAGTGTGAAGTGTTTCCTAAAGGTTCGCAGCCTCCCGAGGATAAGTACAGGCATCCCCGTACCGATCCACAAGACTCTACCAACCGGCTCAAGACTCACGAGGCCTAGTAAACCTAGGCTCCTGATACCAACTTGTCACGACCCCAAATCCGGTCGTGATGGCACACAGCACACTGCTAGGCCAGCCTGACCAATTAACAACCATCACGGAGCCATAAGCTCACTTTATCCCATTTAAGCATATCAAAATATGAAGCAACAGTGATACATATATCGAAAACGGGGAACCAAGTCCCAAAATATACCAACTCCCATAGACCGAAGGGTCAAGAGTCATGAGCCTCTAATGAACATAAGTGTATAATGGTTTACAAGATACCAAGTGCGGAAAGAAATATCAATACATAATCAAAAGACAGTAAGAAGGAATATCGGGTCCTGCGGTCTCTATAGCTACCTCGAATATCCTACAGATGTCGCCTCGAATAGCTACCGGATCACTGCTGAGAGGTACCTGGATCTGCACACAAGGTGCAGGGAGTAAAATGAGTACTGCCAGACTCAGTGGTAATAAACAGGGGTAAGACAACACAGATAAGAAATCCGCAATAAAGCACTATGTAAAGCTGTAATCAAATACCCTGTCACAGAATCAATATCAACTGTACCTGTACCAACAAGTACCAGCAAAACAGTATAACAGCTAGCAGATGTAGCTAAATGCAATGCAATGCATGATATGACCGCTACGGCGCGTAGCCCGATCCAA
Organism: Nicotiana noctiflora; assembly: GCA_032618575.1. Lineage (NCBI taxonomy): Eukaryota > Viridiplantae > Streptophyta > Magnoliopsida > Solanales > Solanaceae > Nicotiana > Nicotiana noctiflora. The sequence continues at coordinate 94,441 of JASVEL010012596.1, forward strand.
TTTGGGTACCCGTGCTCATTGTGGGGGTTCAGACTCCGGAGGGGCTCCTACAGCCCAAGCACAATATTACTGCGGTGTGCAGTCCGATCCAACATGTATACCGCTACGGCGCGTAGCCCGATCCACTACCAGTCAGCTAATATGCAAATACAGCCTCGCAGGCTCAAAAGTAGTTTTGCAAACCCTTTTTATAATTTTTCAGTTGGAAAACAGTAATATTAAATTCCAGAGATTGGAAATAGCATGATAACAGAAATAGCTACGGACTGGTAGTAACTAACATGTCAATATCATAAGACAATGATAACGATCCTCGCGGGATCCAATAACTGGCTCACGGCCCACAAGTATACTCAACCGCCCAAGAAGGGGGTTCAACGGCTTAAGAGTAGCCAATATCACAATATAGTATGCAACCATCCGAGAAGGAGGTTCGACGGCTCAAGAATAGCATAATATCATAACACAGTACCAACAAGTCGGACTAAGCCATAGTCCCCAATCACAATCGACCCCGCACTCACAAGAGAGTACGTGTCTCGCCGCTATACATCGTCACAAAGTGATATACCGGGGTTTCGAACCCGCTGGTCATCACCCACATCTATTACTCACCTCAATACGGTGCGACGACTACTCCGCGATGCCCTTGCCACGAGAATCAAGCTTCGCACGTGTAGAATCTGATCAAATATAGTAAATACATATCAAATTAGACCAAAGGAATGATACCCAGTCAAAACAACTCAATTTACATCAAAATTCCCAAAGTTGCCAAAACCCGACTTTCGGTACGCTTCTCGAAAAATTACGAAAGTTACATATTCGGAACCCACATCTCGATACGAGTCCGTACATATCAAGAACTCCCAAATCGAACCACAAATGACCCTTCAAATCCTAAATTTTCGTTTTCGAAAAGTTTACAAATTTTCTCCAATTTATTCCATTTGATTCACTAATACTTGATGAAAAATAACCATGGAATCATTGAATATAATGACTTTTGGATATAGAACACTTACCCCCATCCATATGGTGAAAATCACTTCGAAAATCGCTTAAATCCGAGCTCCCTAGCTCCAAAAACGAAGAAACTCTCGGATTGCCCCAATTAAAATCCCAGCGATTTTCGCATCTGCGGTTACTGTTCACCGCAGGTGCAATTTACTGTTCACTGCTTCTGCGGCACTGTTCATCGCAGAATCGAAAAATCATTGTTCACCCGCTTCTGTGGGTACTGTTCATCGCAGAAGCGAAAATACCAGATTTGCCCCAGAAAATTGCAGTAGCTTTTTATTTCACTAAAAATGCTATATTTCAATCATACGAACTCGGAATTTGACGATTCTTTTTCCTATGGCTCCGTAATTTTGATACGGATCTAGTGGTTCAAACAAAACTGAATTTAGATCTCATTTGCTCAGTGCAACATCAATTTCGCTCGTTAAACAATTAACTCATGTTTCGCGTCAAAAATCCAATCGCGACTTGATGAAATTAAACCAAAATTTCCGGATCAGTCCTATAATTCATATGAGCGCTTGGACTGTAGGAGCAGCAATATTGCGCTTGGACTGTAGGAGCCCCTTCGGAGTCTGTACACACCCCCAGTGAGCGCCGTCGACATTAAATTGGACCGGGCTACATGCCGTAGCATTTATGTGCATTGCATTGCATCTTTATTTGTTGAATTACTCTGTGGTAGTTGTATTGTATTGTTGATGCTAGTTCGTAGGAGATTCGAACCGTAGTTTAGCTTTACTTTCTGGCATTTCGTGAATTTCTTACCTTCAGACATTTTATATACTTTTTACTCACTGAGTACTTAGTACTCACCCCTACTCCCCGCACCTTTGTGTGCGGATTCATGTACGCTGGAGGTTTAGCTGAGGAGTCTCGTTTTACAGAGTTATCAGACTTGTTGAGGTAGCTGCTGACATTCGCAGGACCTGGCTACTCTTTATCCCAGTTTTATTTATATATATATATACTTTGAGACTTGAGTATTTCGTTCAGATATTATTATTATCAAGTTTTTGCTTAGAGGCTCGAGACTCGTGACCCTAGATCATTGGGAGTGTTATTATCAGTTTTCACACCTATTATTATTATTATTATTATTATATTCTTCTTGGGTTGTCCATTTGGGACTGATATCGTTGTGATAATTAAATTGTTGGTCTGGATGGCCTAGCTTGATTGTTGGGCGCCATCACGACCGGATTTGGGTCGTGAAAAGTGGGTATCAGAGCCTAGATTATTAGGAATCGCGAGTCATGAGCCGGTTTAGTAGGCTTTCGCGGGATCGGTACGTAGACGTCCGTATCTATCCTCGAAGGGCTACAGAAACTTTAGGAAAAACCTCATTTTCTTGGATTCATATCGTGCGATTTGTGTTATCATGAAATTAAATTTTCCCATATTCTATTCTCTCGCAGATGGCGAGAACACGAGCTAACGGACGTGGCGGACGACCACCATTGGCACCCAGAGGCCGTGGTCTTGGTAGAGGTAGGGCAGCAATACCAGCACTCACTGACTCACCAGCTGACCAGACTCAGGGTCAGATTCCAGCACCAGTGGCTCAAGTTCAGGATCAGGTCCCAGCTGCAGAAGCTCCGGCAACTCAGGTTCAGGCACCGGCAGTTCCCATTGTGATACCGGGTCTTCAGGAGACTTTGGCTCAGATTCTATCAGTATGCACTGGCTTGGCTCAAGTAGTTGCAGCCTCTACTGCAGCGTCTTCTTCACAGGTAGGGGGAGGGAATCAGACCCCCGTGGCTCACACACCCGAGCTGGTTGTACCGGGTATTCAGGCACCTGGAGCAACTCCAGTTCAACCGTTCCAGCTATGCCCGACAATGAGCAGCGTCATTTGGAAAGATTTGAGAGGCTACAACCTTCTACATTCAGTGGTGCTGAGGGCGAGGACGCCCATGGTTTTCTTGACAGATGTCAGCGCATGCTTCGCACCGCGGGTATTCTAGAGTCCAGCAGTGTTTCATTCACCACTTTTCAGTTCACAGGTGCAGCATTTCAGTGGTGGGAGGATTTCGAGAGGCGTAGGCCCGCTGGGGCAGTGCCCCTCACTTGGCAGCAGTTCTCCACGGTATTTTTGGAGAAGTACGTGCCTCAGTCTCAGAGAGAGGAGCTGTGACGTCAGTTCGAGTGGTTGAAGCAGGGAGAGATGACAGTTAATCAGTATGAGATGAGATTCACACAGCTGGCCCGTCATGCCATGTGGATGGTTCCTACAGACAGAGAGAGGATTCGGAGATTTATTGATGGCCTTATTTATCCCATCCGCATATTAATGACCAGGGAGAGAGTTTCGACAGTTACCTTTGAGGAGGTAGTTGATGCTGCCCGTTATATTGAGACAGATCGCCGCAGAGAGTGGGAGAAGAGAGAGGCTAAGAGGCCTCGTGGTACTGGCAGTTATAGTGGTGCTCCGTCTAGGGGCCAATCTCAGCATAGCAGAGGTCATTCTTTCAGGTCTCATCAGTCTGGACGAGCAGAGTCCAGTGGGTTTTCATCAGATTGTGGTCGTCAGGGCCATCAGGGTTATCAGGGTCAGCAGAGCTGTCAGTAGAGTCAGCCTGCACTGAGTGCTCTTCCAGCTCAGAGCTATGCTCCTGTTTCCTCAGCACCGGGTTCATCTGTAGCGAGGGGTCCTCAGTAGCCCCTTCTTCCATCTTCAGGCCGTTGTTTTGGCTGCGGTGACTTGGGCCATATCAGGAGAGAGTGTCCTTAGTGGCTTCGCAAGAGGTCTCAGCAGAGGGATCAACCCTCATCTTCTACTCCTATTTCTTCAGCGCCGCTCAGTCGGCTAGGACCGGTGGCCAGGTATCCACAGGTCGCCCTAGGGATGAGGATCGTACTGGTGGAGGCCAGGCTCGTTTCTATGCTCTTCCAGATAGGAAGGATGCTAGTGCTTCAGATGCGGTTATTTCAGGTATTATCTCAGTCTGCCACAGGGATGCTTCTGTCTTATTTGATCCCGGATCCACCTATTCTTATGTCTCTACTTATTTTGCACATCATTTGGGTATGACCCGTGGTATTCTTGCTTTGCCTGTACATGTGTCTACCCTAGTGGGGGATACTATTGTTGTGGATCAGGTATATCGATCCTGTATTATTACTATTGGGGGTCTGGAGACCCGAGTTGATCTATTACTACTGGGCATGGTAGATTTCGATATAATTCTAGGCATGGATTGGCTATCTCCTTACCATGCGATTCTGGACTGTCATGCCAAGACAGTCACACTAGCTATTCCAGGTAATCCGAGGATCGAGTGGCGTGGCTTGACTGATTATGTGTCTGCCAGGGAGATTTCTTATATAAAGGCCCAACGAATGATTGGCAAGGGTTGTTTATCTTATTTGGCCTTCATTAGAAATGTTGAGGCCGAGACACCCAGCCTTGATTCGGTCCCCATTGTGAGGGAGTTTCCGGATGTATTTCCAGCAGACCTACCAGGCATGCCGCCGACAGAGATATCGATTTTGGTATTGACTTGGTGCTGGGCACTCAGCCCATTTCTATTCCTCCCTATTGCATGGCACCAGCGGAGTTGAAAGAATTGAAAGAACAACTTTAGGAACTCTTAGATAAGGGTTTCATTCGTCCGAGTGTGTCACCTTGGGGTGCACCGGAGTTGTTCGTGAAGAAGAAAGATGGCACAATGAGAATGTGCATTGATTACAAGCAACTGAACAAAGTAACAATGAAGAATAAGTACACATTGCCTCGTATTGAGGACTTATTTGATCAGCTCCAAGGAGCTAGTGTATTTTCTAAGATTGATCTTCGATCGGGCTATCATCAGTTGAAGATCAGGGACTCGGATATTATGAAGACAGCGTTCAGGATGCGATATGGGCACTACGAGTTCCTGGTGATGTCTTTCGGGCTGACTAATGCCCCAGCTGCATTCATGCACTTGATGAATAGTGTATTTTAGTCGTACCTTGATTCTTTTGTGATTGTGTTTATTGATGATATTCTGGTGTATTCACGCAGCCGGGAGGAGCATGCACAGCATTTGAGGGTGGTATTGGAGAGGTTGAGAGAAGAGAAGCTTTATGCAAAATTCACTAAGTGTGAATTCTGGCTTGATACTGTGACTTTTCTGGGACATGTAGTGTCCAGTGATGGTATTCGGGTTGATCCACGGAAGGTCGAGGCAGTGCAGAATTGGCCCAGACCTTCCTCAGCTACTGAGATTCGGAGTTTTCTCGGCTTGGCAGGCTATTATCGCCGGTTTGTTTAGGGTTTCTCATCTATTGCTTCACCGTTGACTAAGTTGACACAGAAGAATGCTCCATTTGTGTGGTCTGATGAATGTGAGGAGAGCTTCCAGAAGCTCAAGGAGGCTTTGACCACAGCTCCAGTACTTGTGTTGCCATCAGCCTCAGGGTCATATACGGTGTATTGTGATGCTTCCAGAGTTGGGCTCGGTTGTGTGTTAATGCAAGAGGGTAGAGTTATTGCATATGCTTCTCGTCAGCTAAAGCCCCACGAGAAGAACTACCCTGTTCATGATTTGGAGTTAGCTGCTATTGTTCATGCCTTGAGGATTTGGAGGCATTACCTTTATGGTATATCTTGTGATGTATATACAGACCACCGCAGCCTTCAACATTTGTTTAAGTAGAAAGATCTAAATTTGAGGCAGCGGAGATGGCTTGAGTTGCTTAAAGACTATGATATTCTATCCTGTATCATCCCGGGAAAGCCAATGTAGTGGCTGATGCGTTGAGCCGGAAGGCTATTAGTATGGGTATTTTGGCGTATATTCCAGTTGGGGAGAGACCCCTAGCAGTTGATGTTCAGGCGTTAGCTAATCAGATGGTGAGACTGGATATTTCTGAGCCCAATCGGGTGATGGCTTGTGTAGTAGCTCGTTCTTCTTTATATGATCGTATTCGAGAGCGCCAATATGATGATCCACACTTACTTGTCCTTAAGGACAGAGTTCAACATGATGATGCCAGAGATGTCACTATTGATAGTGATGGTGTATTGCGGATGCAAGGGCGGATATGCGTGCCCAATGTTGATGGCCTTCGTGAGTTGATATTGGAGGAAGCCCACAGCTCGCGGTATTCTATTCATCCAGGAGCCGCGAAGATGTATCAGGATTTGAAGCAGCATTACTGGTGGAGAAAGATGAAGATGGACATTGTTAGACATGTAGCACGGTGCCTCAACTGTCAGCAGGTCAAGTATGAGCATCAGAGGCCCGGTGGCGTGTTTCAGCATATTGATATTCCCGAGTGGAAGTGGGAAAGGATCACTATGGACTTTGTTACTGGACTCTCTCGGACAGCAAGGAAATTTGATTCAGTTTGGGTGGTGGTGGATAGGTTGACCAAGTCAGCTCACTTCATCCCAGTGTGTACTACTTATTCCTCAGAGCGGTTGGCAGAGATATTCATCCGCGAGATAGTGAGATTGCATGGAGTTCCCATTTCTATTATATCAGACAGAGGTACCCAGTTCACTTCTCAGTTCTGGAGGACATTTCAGCGAGAGTTGGGTTCACAGGTAGAGTTGAGCACAACATTTCATCCACAGACGGATGGGCAGTCTGAGCGTACTATTCAGATACGGGAGGACATGTTGCGTGCTTGTGTCATTGATTTTGGGGGTTCGTGGGCTAATTATTTGCCTCTTGCGGAGTTTGCTTATAATAATAGCTATCAGTCCAGCATTCAGATGGCACCGTATGAAGCTTTATATGGGAGACGGTGTAGGTCTCCAGTTGGTTGGTTCGAGCCCGGCGAGGCTAGGTTGTTGGGGACACAGTTAGTCCAAGATGCCTTAGACAAGGTGAAGGTGATTCAGGAGAGACTACGCACAGCTCAGTTGCGTCAGAAGAGTTATGCAGACCGGAAGGTCCGAGATGTGTCTTATTCAGTAGGTGAGAAGGTGTTGCTGAAAGTTTCGCCTATGAAGGGTGTTATGAGGTTTGGAAAGAAAGGAAAGTTGAGCCCAAGGTTCATCGGACCTTTTGAGGTGCTTAGGAAAGTTGGGGAGGTGGCTTATATGCTTGCTTTGCCACCCAGTTTGTCGGGAGTTCACCCGGTGTTCCATGTATCTATGCTCCGGAAGTATGTCGGAGACCCGTCTCATGTGTTGGACTTCAGCACGATACAGCTAGATGAGGATTTGACTTATGATGTGGAACCGGTAGCCATTTTGGGTTGACAGGTTCGCAAACTGAGATCTAAGGACATAGCTTCAGTAAAAGTGCAGTGGAGAGGTCGTCCCGTGGAAGAAGCAACTTGGGAGACCGAGCAAGAAATGCGGAGCAGATATCCACACTTGTTTGATACTCCAGGTAGGTTTCTTAACCCGCTCGCGGACGACCGTTTGTTTAAGTTGGGGAGAATGTAACGACCCGGCCCGTCGTTACGGGAATTACCACCCTGTTACCTTGCATTTACATATCTTATGCTTTTAAATCAGTATTAGAATATATCGGGTGAGTTAGGAGTGATTCGGGTTGAAAATGAAGCAAATAGCATGTTTGAAGGAAGCTTGAATATGGGAAGTCAACCAAGAGTTGACTATTGAGTTAGATTGCTCGAAACCGGATTCTGATGATTCGACTAGTTCAGGGGGATCAATTATGACTTAGGAGAACAATCGAAATTGAATTCGGAGGTCCGGTGTAGTTTTAGGCTTGAATTGGCGAAGGTTGAATTTTGGCGAAAACCGGATGGTAGGTGATATTTTGATCCGGGGGTCGGAATGGAATTCCGAAAATTTCTGTAGCTTCGTTATGTGATTTTGGATATGTTTGCAAATTTTTAGGTCATTCGGACATCGTTTGATCGGGTTTTGGATTGAATGTTAGTTTTGAAAGTTTTGAAGAAACTTAGGCTTGAATTCGTGTGTAAATGGTGATTTTGATGTTTAGGATGGTTTTTTGTGATTGGAACAAGTCCGTATCATATTTTGGAGTATGTTGGTAGTTTTCGTTGGGGTCACGGGGGTCTCGGGATGAATCCGGGTGTCCAAACGGACCATTTTTGGGAAAAATAAGAAGGCTGGTTGCTGTCATAAATGCAGCAGGATTTTGCTCTCCGCGATCGCGGGGAGGGGGACGCGATCGCGTAGGGTAGGGGCTAGACCAATGCGATCGCAGGAGCACCAGTCGCGATCGCGTAGAGTTAAACGGGTGGCCATCGCGATCGCATGAGCATCTACGCGATCGCGTAGGAGAGAATTGGGGTCCGGGGAATTTGTGCTACGCGATCGCAGGAAGAGTGACGCGATCGCGTGAGTCCAGATTTTTGAACATCGCGGTCGCGTGAGGCGAGTCGCGATCGCGTAGAGCAAACTGCTCTGGCAGTGAATTAAATCACAGAACAGAGGGGTCGCGGGTTTACACCCCCAAAATACAATTTTGAGCCCTAGAGAGAAGAAAACTCGAGGAAATCACTAAGAAATCATCGGGTATTCATCGGAGGTAAGATTCTTGACTCAAAAACATGATTTTATGGTAGAATTAACATCAATCTTCATGAAATTGGGTAGAAATCTTGAAGAAATGTGGCCTAGATATTGAAAACGGGATTTTGAGTTTTGGGAGGCCATTTGAACTCCGATTTCGATAAAATTTATATGCACGGACTCGTGGCGAGATGAGGGTCGCGTTGGTACTAATTTCGGAATTTTCCGAGCAGTGGGCCCGGGGTCGGGTTTTACCAACTTAGTGTATTTATGTGAATTTCATGTAAAATTAAATGGGTTATGATTCTTTGACCCGTATTTGATATAATTATTGTGGTTTGACTAGATTCTACGCACGAGGGAGCTAAATTCAAAGGAAAAGGCATCGCGGACGAGTCTACGGCCGGTTAGAGGTGAGTAGTTTGTGTATATGGTAGCCTGAGGGTTCGAAACCCCGGCTTAGCACATTGTGACGCTAGTAGGGCGTGGCTCGCACACCGTGGCAGGTGCGGGATTGATTGTGATTGGGGATTGAGACTTGGTCCATCCCGAAAATGAATAATATGTTATTAGTGTTGGAAATACATTGTATTTGATATATTTGTGGGCTGTAAGCCTTGTTTGGGGCCTTGTGCCGATCTGTAGCGTCCTTAGAGGATAATATTTATGTGATAGCTATATTTGCTTAAATCACTAATCTCAGTCCTGGAAATTGAAATCACTTTTTTTGAAATGCTAAGTCACCGGCTTTTGCAAATTTAATAAAGTTAAGGTATTTTGCATAAATTATGAATTGGAAACTGGAATTAAGAAAAATGAACTGTTTTGTGACTTATTTGCTTTATGTGGACTGAGAATGGATCGGGCTGCATGCCGTAGTGGTTGATATGAGGATCGGGCTGCACGCCGCAGCAGTATTGCGCTTGGGCTGTAGGAGCCCCTCCGGAGTCTGTACACACCCCCCGTGAGCGCCGTCGACGTTAAATTGGATCGGGCTACACGCCGTAGCGGTTATGTGCATTGCATTGCATCTTTATTTGTTGAATTACTCGGTGGTAGCTGTATTGTATTGTTGATGCTAGTTCGTAGGAGATTCGAACCGTAGTTTAGCTTCATTATGTGGTAATCTGTGGATTTCTTATTTTCAGCTACTTATATATATTTATTACTCACCGAGTACTTAGTACTCACCCCTACTCCTTGCACTTTTGTGTGCAGACTCAGGTACTCGGGAGAAGTAGACAGGCAATTCCGAGCGTTTGCGTTGTCATATCGAGTTGCTCGAGGTAGCCGCTCACGTTCGCGAACCTAGCTTCTCCTCTCCTTTCCGGTTGTATTTGTATTTTGTGTTCAGACTTGGGTATTTCTATACAGTACTCTCTATTCCTGTTGGGTTTTGTTAGAGGCTCTAGACTTGTGACTCCGGATCTTTGGGAGTGTCAGTATTTTGTTCATTATTAGTATTATTGGAGTTCTTAAACTCATATATTCTTCTTGGGTTGTCCATTTGGGACTGATATCGTTATGATAATTAAATTGTTGGTCTGGCTGGCCTAGCTTGATTGTTGGGCGCCATCACGACCGGATTTGGGTCGTGACACTAGGCCCAGATTACTTACATCTAAAGCAGAATTAAGGCAGATTAACATTTCGATAACAACACTACGAACGAATATTATTCAATACTAACAATTAACTGTTTCTAACAATGCCAAAATACATTTGATCATTACTGATTTCAATTTTTGACTATCAACTATGAACCTTAATATCCAGCTTAAATCAACATTGTTGCTCAGCTAGTAAACTAACAGGGTATGATATCGTTATTTAATTAACAACACTAATTGCAGATTTATCTATCCACTTTGACTGAAAAAATAACATTTACATTTTTAACTAAAGGATGCTCATATTGCAATTATGTTCCAGATTGCCATTTTACAAAATCGAATACAAGTTTATAGTTAATCTAGTTTCAATAATGTTAAAACAGTGACGATGATTTAAGATTCAACTACTTTATATTTTCGAATTAAATGATTCTGATTCAGAACTTGATTAATCAAAATAGCTAAGAATTAATATTACATGTCTAATTTCAGAACGGGTATAAATCTAAGTGTATCAACTGTATTTTAGCCGGTTTTAGTTTTAGATTTAGGTGATAATTTTCTTTCTAACTTATTTAACCTATTATTTATATCACTATCACTACTACTAATATTTAAAAGTATACTCGCTTAGTCCACTACTTATTACAATCAGTTCCTAATGAATTACATAAAATCTACATATCTATAGCTACAGAAAAAAAACAGAAATACAACTACAAATAAAATCAATCAACAATATTCATTCCTTCATCGCATTTCAATTACATCTTCAGAATATAGTAGTGTATCTGATCAAACGAAAGGAAACGATGAGTTCTAAAGGATGAAGGAGAAGAGAGAATCGGCAATAGCAACAACCAAATATCAACAGCATTAGAGACAAATATCACAGCAGCAGGACAACTTCAGAATAGAGAACCCAGCAAATTCAACCAACCAAATAGGAGAAACCCAACGAACTCGATCAAAACCACTGAATAACAACGAATAGAAGTCCCAAAATACCACTTGAACTAACAGCGATGAAACAGTAGAAGTATTTCAGTATGTACTTAGTGTATTTTAGTATGTTAGATGTGTTGAACCTCTAAAATTTTGAACCAATTTCGAACTCCTAAAGTTGGAACCAAAAGTTGAACCCCAGAAATCGAACCCTCAAACTCTAAAAATTCAGAACTCCCTTTTCAGGCTTGAGACAGCCTATTATAGAATAAATTTGGGAGGGAATTTTGAATTAGTTATTCCTATTTTCCACCCCAATGTCACACCCCTTTTTTTACCAAACCTTCCACTAAACCCTCTTAAATAAATAAAAGAATTTAGTAAAAAGCTTGAAAAGAGTTTTCAAATTTGAAAGTGACAAAAATTGTGTTTCAAAAGAATTAACTCAAAGTCGCCACCTGACATTGATTTCGGTGTGCCAGGCCACCGTTTTTAAAATGATTTTCCTTTAAAACACTTTAGACTCCAAAACTAAGTCTGCACCAGAGATTCGGGTAAGGGGGTTCATTTGACTCGGGAAGAAGGTGTTAGGCACTCCCCAAGTCCCGTAACTAGTACGGTTGCGTACTCAATCCAGTTGGCTATTAAAATATTCTGGTTGAGATAAAATCACAAAAAAAAAATCAAATAAACACACATGAGGCTCGAGGTCGTCCCAACCTAAATGAAAACAAAATGAAAATAAAAGAAAAGAAAAGTCCTAAGCTAACCTATACTACGACTTCTCCACCATGCTCGTCAAGGCCTCCAAAATATTTACATAGTTCTTCAGGGCATATCCTGGATAATAATATGTACAAATCCCTCGGGGCATTTCCCGAATAAATTCAACTACGTGAACGACCTCTCACCTCGAATCAACAAAAATCCTAAAAGCTTGCCTACCCAAGTGATAACGGCATATCATTCTCCTAGCGTTCAATAATTAACTAGAGATTGTGTCAGCATAACAAAATATAGCAAGCTAACATAACTTCCATTATCAAAGTCCAAACCCCCATAACCACATTCTTTAGATTAGATTTGTAAATGAGAAACAACTATCATTTCTTAGCTTAATCCTTTAATGTTTAAACAATGCTAATTCACGTTACGTTATTAAACATAAATTATAATCTAGAACACCTAAAATTACTTTAAGTTTTGAAAACCAGCAAACAACAACATGCCAAACATGTAACCACGATATTTATACTATCTAAAAGCATGAATAGGACAAAAAGACTAAGAGAAACAAGGCAAGAATCGGACCTCAAGTGAGCCGAGACAAGCTTCAAAACTCGATCCAATATGAAATTCCAGGCCTAGCAATTTACAACAGAATGTGAACTCGAACCACAAAAATCAATGGTAAACCTTTCACCGGAAGCTTCGATTGCGCTTGAATGGTGGTGGCGTTGAACACAAATCTTACTAATTCAAAACTGGAACATGAATTTTTGAAATGTGAAAGAAACAAAACAGAATTGAACTTTCATTAGATGAAATTTCCAGTATTACACAGATGGAAACCAAGCAAATGTTACAATCCCAAATTCAAAACCACTAAAGCTTGAACCAACATATGTCGGACAGATCTCAAACCGGGAACAAGGAGCTACGATCTTAAATCGAACCTTGACGGAACCTTAAAGAATCCCAGACAGGACTGTCTCGCCCCATCGAACACCCATTTCAACTCCACTCCATTTCTGAACCTCGACGACAACCACAAATCGACACCAGAAAACTCAAAAACCAAATTCGAAGCTACTGTTCACTCGATTTTTAAATTGAAATTCATCGCAGAAAGGGGTTACAAGGAGCTCGTCGCTGGAGGTTTGTGTTGCCGGTGTACATATGTGGTCGCTGGCATTATGGGGTTGGGCGACTGGTGGTTTGGTTTTAAATGGAGATTCGGCCGGCGACTGAAAGTGAAAGGACCTACGACGAGTTTGGTGGTTTTGGAGATTAGGGTTTCTGGTTGTTTTTCAATGATGAAGAAGGCACCCTCAGTTTTTGTTGTCTGTGGTCGTTTGAAGGTGAGCAGGCAACGGCTCTCTTTGGTTCACGTAGAGTGACAACAAAGATAAGGGAGGGAGTGGCGACAGCTGCAGGGATGGTTGTCATACCTCCTTTTTTCACACACAATACAATGTATAACATAAATGTGCCACTGTTTAATACTACACCCCGAGAAGGAATATAATAATAATCAGTGAAGGAGTTTTTCCACTTAAAGGACAGTCGGAACGGGATCTATTTATTTAATTATTCAGAGTCGCCCCTTGGGAAAATAATGGTGTCCCAAGTCACCGGTTTAATCCCGAACCGAGGAAATTTATGACTCTGTAATACAGTCTGCGAAACTAGAAACCTGGATAAGGAATTCTGTTAACCCGAGAGAAGGTGTTAGGCACTCCCGGATTCCGTGGTTTTAGCACGGTCACTCAACTGCAATTTTTTGTTTTTATTTGATTTTTTTATATATTTTAATTATGTGCTATTATGTTCCGCTTTTCAATTTTAGAAGAACTGCTACGTCACAAAAACACATTTCAAGTCACACCGCAACCAGTACGCCTGTGACTTTTAATGTATTTCAGTTTCGCCGAGAGTAAGATTTGGGTCACATAAATGCGCACCCGTAATTAGGAAAGTATTTTATTAAAGTCGTGCCTAAAGATTCTACGTCTTTGTTAACTTCGGGAAAGACCATGAAATTTACTAAACGGTCCTTCCGAGTCTAATTTTGTATAACAATTAATCGAGGGCCCCACAATCGTGTATTTAGTGCGGCGAGGCTCGTCTCATTATTTTAAAGATCATATCTAAAATGACTAGGTTTTCTATTGTTTTGTTTTTGTATCAAAAGGGAAGAAAATCCTAATTAATACTCCCTCCGTTTCAATTTATGTGAACCCATTTGACTGGGCACGGAGTTTAAGAAAAGAGAGAAGACTTTTGATCTTGTGGTGTAAAATGAGGCATCTTTATTTTGTGTGGCTATAAATCATTGCATAAAGGTAAATTGTTTCCAAATAAGGAAAGAGGTCATTCTTTTTGGTACGGACTAAAAAGGAAATAGGTTCACATAAATTGAAACGGAGGGAGTAGTTATTAAGAAAATACCATAGTCTACCAATTAAACAATAATGGGCCATATAATGGCAATCAAAGCCCAATATGAAATCTGCTGCCATATCCAATTAATTCTACTGCTTTTGACGTCTAGCATTGCTGTTTCGTTCGGGGCAGACCATGAAACTGGGCCAAATGTGCCCAAATTTGTGGCTTCGGCAGCACATATGTTATTATTACTTAATTTGAAACTCTACTAATTGAGTCATTTTAATTGCTTTAGTAATCTAATTTAGGGGGGATAATACATAAACTAAAATCCAAAATATTTAAATCATTTATCCAATAGTAAATAACAAATCAATGGTTTGGAATCTACTTCAAAACAGTAACTATTTACATTGATCCAAATACTCGAATATTGCTGATTTTTGTAGTTAAGACTAAATCATGGTTATTCACACTAATTTCAAACTAACTACTTTTTACGTTTCTGATTTTTACACCTGATAATACAAATTCTGGATTTAACTAAATCAAACTACACTACTACATAAAATTCATACGGTCATATACACTACTAAACGAAACTTATAATCATCTCTAACTACATAAACGCTTATTAAGGTCTAACCAAGCAGATTTACTCTAGTCAGTTCATCACTTCAACACAGTTCAATATTCTTGCACAAATTGTAAAACTTTAACTAGCTGAACACGTATTATTAACTATTACACAATAACACTGATTACCAAACCAAATTAAAGCTAAATTATTAAAAAGCCTCATGTCGTCTCTGTATATATATCAAATCTGCGTTTCATACAGCAAGGGGAGCTGGAAAATACTTGTGACGACCCGGCCCGTCGTCACGGGAATTACCACCCCGTTATGTTGTAAAAACATGTTTTACGATTTTATATCGGTGTTAGAGTCTATCGGGTGAGTTAGGAGTGAATTGGATTGAAAATGAGGCATATAGCCTTTGTGAAGGAAACTTGAATAAGGAAAGTCAACCCGGAGTTGACTATTTGGTTAGAGGGCTCGGAATCGGATTCTGATGATTCGGTTAGTTTCGGGAGGTGATTTGTGACTTAGGGGAGCGATCGGAATTGAATTTGGAGGCCGGTGTAGAAATAGGCTTGAATTGGCTAAGGTTGAATTTTGGCGAAACCCGAACGGTTTGTGAGATTTTGATCCGGGAGTCAAAATGGAATTCCGACAGTTGCAGTAGCTCCGTTAGGTGATTTTGGATGTGTCTGCAAAATTTCAGGTCATTCGGACGTCGTTTGGTCGGGTTTTTGATTGAATGTGTAATTCGGAATGTTTTAAGGAATTTAGGATTGAATTTGATGTGAATTATGGGTTTTGGTGTTATTAGACGTGTTTTGAGAATTGGAGCAAGTTCGAACAAGGTGTTAAGATGTGTTGGTGTGTTTGGATGAGGTCCCGGGGGCCTCGGGGTGTTTTCGGATGGTTAAACGGGAGAAAAATGTGGAAAATTGCAGACTTGTGTTCTGGTTCTGTGGTTTTCGCTCATGCGGAAATGGGGGCGCAGGAGCGAGTCCGTAGGGGCGAACAAGAAGGCGCGGAAGCGGGATAGACCGCTGAAGCGGAGCCTGGCCCGCAGGAGCGGCTTCGCTGAAGCGAGTGGGCGATCGCAGAAGCGGTCTTGAGCCGTCTTGGGAAAATCCGCAGAAGCGGATGTCTGATCGCGGAGGCGAGTCCGCTGAAGCGGACTCTTGGTCGCAGAAGCGGATCATTCCACATAAGCGGACTAATTTCCGCAGAAGCGGATGCGCAGGGGTGATCCCTTGATCGCTGGTGCGGAAATGGCCAAAAGGGCCTGGGTTCGCCGAAGCGACCAAAAGGTCGCAGAAGCGGTTCCGCAGGGGCGGAATTTTATCCGCAGAAGCGAAAATCGCTGTGAGTTAAGTGTATCAGAAGTTAGAAAAATTTCAGAACATTTCACACATTTGGGTCTCGGCTTAAGAGGCGATTTGGGGGATTTTGAAGAGAAACTCAAGGGAAATCATCAGGTAATCAACTATGGACTTAAACTATGATTAGTATTGGTAATATATGCAATTATATCATGAAAATGGAGGAATTTGGGGTAATTTATAGAGGATTTAGCCCTAGACTTGAACTTTAGAAAATCAAGGTTTTGAATGGCCAAATGGAGTCCGAATTTGGTAAAATTGATACGCTTAGACTCGTATCGAGATGAGGGTTCCGAATATGTGACTTTTGTAATTTTTCGACAAGCGTACCGAAAGTCGGGTTTTGACAACTTTGGGAATTTGGATGTAAATTGAGTTATATTGATTGGGTGTCGTCCCATTGGCCTAATTTGTTGTATTTCTACTGTATTTGATCAGATTCTACGCGTGCGGAGCTTGATTCTCGTGGCAAGGGCATTGCGGAATAGTCGTCGCGCTGTATTGAGGTGAGTAATAGATGTGGGTGATGACCGGCGGGTTCGAAACCCCGGTATACCACTTTGTGACGCTGTATAGCGGCGAGACACGCACACTCTTGAGAGTGCGGGGTCGATCATGAACTGGAGACTATATATTAGTCCGACCTGTTGATACTGTATTATTGGCTATTCTCGAGCCGTTGAACCCCTTCTTGGGCGGTTGAGTATACTTGTGGGCCGTGAGCCAGTTATTGGATCCCGCGAGGATCGTTATCATTGTCTTATCATATAGACATGCTAGTTTACTACTAGTCCACAGCTATTTCTGTTATTATGCTAATTCCAATCTCTGGAACTTGATATTACTGTTTTCCAACCGAAAAATGATAAAAGAGTTTTCAAAAACTACTTTTGAGCCTGCGAGGCTGTATCTGCATATTAGCTGACTAGTAGTGGATCGGGCTGCGCGCCGCAGCGAGATATATGTTGGATCGGACTGCACGCCGTAGGAAATCTCTATGAGATGTGCTTGGGTTGTAGGAGCCCCTCCGGAGTCTGAACCCCCACAGTGAGCACGGGTACCCAAAATTGGAGTCGAGCTACGCGCCGTAGCGGTCATATCATGCATTGTATTGCATTTAGCTACATCTGCTAGTTGTTATGCTATTTATTGGTATTTGTTGGTACAGGTACAGTGAATATTGATTCTTTGACAGGGTAGCTGATTATAGTTTTACATAGTGCTTTATTGCGGATTTCTTATCTGCGCTGTCTTACCCTTGTTTATTACCACTGAGTCTAGCAGTACTCATTTTACTCCCTGCACCTTGTGTGCATATCCAGGTACCTCTCAGCAGTGATCCAGTAGCATCTGTGGGATATACGAGGTAGCTGCAGAGTCCGCAGGACCCGATATTCCTTCCTAGTGTCTTTTGATTTTGGATTGATATTTCTTTCCGCACTTGGTATTTTTTTTGTAAACCTTTACACACTTACGTTCAGTAGAGGCTCATGACTCTTGACCCTTCGGTCTATGGGAGTTAGTATATTTTGGGACTTGGTCTCCCCGCTGTTGGTATAAGTATTACTATTGTTTCATATTTTGAAATGCTTAAATGGGTTAAAGAGAGCTTCAAGCTCCGTTGTTGATATTGATTGGTCAGGCTGGCTTAGCAATGTGCTGGGCGCCATCACGACCAGGGTTGGGTCGTGACAAGTTGGTATCAGAGCCTAGGTTAACAGGTCTCGCGAGTCTTGAGCCGGTTAGTAGAGTCTTGTGGATCGGTACGGGGACGCCTGTACTTATCCTCGGGAGGCTGCGAACCTTTAGGAAACACTTCACTTTTCTTGAACTCTGTCGTGTGATCTTGTTGTTCTGAGAACTGAACTTCTATATTCTATTCTCTCGCAGATGGCGAGAACGCGAGCATCGGGATGAGGTGGACGACCTCCATTGCCACCTGTTAGGGGCCGTGGGCGCGGTCGTGCTAGAGGTAGAGGTAGGGAAGCTGAGGCAGTGCCAGCTGACTCGCCCGTTGTACCAGTTCAGGAGCAGCCCCCAGTGGTTGATGCTCCAGCAGCCCCAGTTCAGGGCTAGACTATATCTATTGCTATTCTTGGTCTTCAGGAGACTCTCGCTCAGATATTATCAGTATGTTCTGGTTTGGCTCAGGTAGTTTCAACTACTACTACTGCAGCGACATCTCAGACAGGGGGTGGTCAGCAGACCCCTGCAGCTCGCACACCTGACCCGGTTGTTCAGGGACTTCAGACGCCAGAAGCGGTCCCCGCTCAGGTGGTTGCACCGGTTATTCCTCCAGCTGCACCAGCTCCAGCTCCAGAGCATATGGTTCAGGTTATGCCCGATGACGAGCAGCGTCGTCTTGAGAGATTTGGCAGACTTCAGCCACCCCATTTTAGTGGCGCCGAGGGCGAGGATGCCCAGGGTTTCTTGGATAAGTGTCAGAAGATGCTGCGTACGGCTGGTATTCTTGAGTCCGGCGGAGTTTCATTTACTACATTTCAGTTCACTGGTCCCGCATTTGATTGGTGGGAGGAGTTTGAGAGGCGTAGGCCTGCAAGAGCAGCACCTCTCACATGGCAGCAGTTCTCTACTCTCTTTCTAGAGAAATATGTACCTCGGTCTCGTCGCGAGGAGCTACGTCGCCGGTTCGAGTGGTTGATTCAGGGCGACATGTCTGTGACTCAGTATGAGCTTAGATTCACTCAGTTGGCTAGGCATGCCACATGGATGATCCCCACTGAGAGGGAGAGGATCAGGAGGTTCATTGATGGCCTCAACTACTCTATCCGTATTCTTATGACCAGCGAGCGAGTTCTGTCATCATCGTTTGAGCAGGTTGCTGATATGGCACGCTCCATTGAGGCGGATCGTCGCCGAGAGAGAGGAGCGGGAGGCCAAGAGGCCTCGTGGTTCTGGCAGTTTCAGCGGTGCTCCATCTAGAGGGCATTCCCAGCAGAGCAGAGGTCGCTCATCTAGACCTCCTCATTTAGGCCGCCCAGAGCAGAGCGGAGGTTCTTATGGTCGTGGTCGACATGGGTTTCAGCAGGGTCAGTCATCACTTAGTGCCCTTCCAGCCCAGGGTGCAGCACCTACTTCATCAGCCCAGGGTTCTTATGCAGCGAGGGGTTCCCTTCAGTCCCCTTCTCCAGCACCAGGTGCATGTTATGAGTGTGGTGAGTTTGGCCACATGAGAGTTTAGTAGAGGTGGAGGTCAGCCTTCTCGTGGTCGCCCCAGGGGCGAGGAGAGATCTGGTGGAGGCCAGGCGCGATTCTATGCACTTCCTGACAGGCGTGATGCAGTTGCCTCCGATGCAGTGATTACAGGTATCATTTCTTTCTGTCACAGAGATGCCTCTGTTCTATTTGATCCAGGGTCCACATATTCATACGTGTCCTCTTATTTTACACATTATTTGGGTGCGACTCGTGGTAGTCTTGATTTACCCGTTCATGTATCCACCCCCGTGGGTGATACGATCGTTGTGGATCATGTCTATAGATCCTGTGTTATATCTATTGGGGGTCTGGAGACCCAGGTAGATTTGTTATTGTTGGGGATGGTAGACTTTGATGTTATATTGGGTATGGACTGGTTGTCTCCGTATCATGCGATATTGGACTGTCATGCTAAGATAGTTACGTTGGCCATTCCTGGTATTTCTCAGATTGAGTGGCGGGGTTCGACCGATTTCGTCCCTAGCCGTGTTATTTCGTTCTTAAAGGCTCAGAAGATGGTTGAAAAAGGGTGTTTATCGTACTTAGCTTTTGTGAGAGATGTGGGAGCTGAGTCTCCTAGCATTGATTCTGTACTTGTTGTGAGGGACTTTCCAGATGTATTCCCCTCAGACCTGCCGGGCATGCCGCCGGACGGGGATATTGATTTTGGCATTGACTTGGTGCCGGGCACTCAGCCCATATCCATTCCTCCTTATCGGATGGCACCAGCTGAGTTGAAAGAACTGAAAGAGCAGCTTCAAGAGCTTCTGGATAAGGGTTTCATCCGTCCTAGTGTGTCCCCGTGGGGTGCGCCGGTATTATTTGTTAAAAAGAAAGATGGTTCCATGCGAATGTGTATTGATTATAGGCAATTGAACAAAGTGACAGTGAAGAACAAGTACCCTCTACCGCGCATAGATGATTTGTTTGATCAGCTACAGGGTGCGAGGGTGTTTTCTAAGATTGATCTTCGTTCGAGCTATCATCAGCTGAAGATCAGGGACTCGGATATTATGAAGACTGCATTCGGGACCCGATATGGTCATTATGAGTTTCTTGTGATGTCGTTTGGGCTGACCAACGCCCCAGCAGCATTTATGCATCTGATGAACAGTGTGTTCAGGCCTTATTTGGATTTATTTGTGATTGTGTTCATTGATGACATTCTAGTCTACTCCCGTAGTCGGGAGGAGCATGCTCAGCGTTTGAGTATGGTGTTGCAGAGATTGAGGGAGGAGAAACTATATGCTAAATTCTCCAAGTGCGAGTTTTGTCTCGAGTCCGTAGCATTTCTGGGACATGTGGTGTCTCGTGATGGTATTCAGGTTGATCAGAAAAAGATAGAGGCGGTGCAGAGTTGGCCTAGACCGACCTCAGCTACAGAGACCCGGAGTTTCCTTGATTTGGCAGGATATTATCACCGGTTTGTCCAGGGATTTTCATCCATTTCTTCTTCTTTGACCAGATTGATAGAGAAGGGTGCACCATTCATGTGGTCGGATGAGTGCGAGGAGAGCTTTCGAAAGCTCAAGACAACTTTGACCATAGCTCCAGTGTTAGCCTTACCATCATCTTCAGGTCCATATAACATATATTGTGATGCCTCGAGAGTGGGGATAGGTTGTGTGTTGATGCAGGAAGGTAAGGTGATTGCTTATGCTTCTCGGCAGTTGAAGCCACATGAGAAGAACTATCCTGTTCATGACTTGGAGCTAGCCGCCATTGTTCATGCCTTGAAGATTTGAGGCACTATTTGTACGGCGTGTCATGTGAGGTGTATACCAACCATCGTAGTCTCCAGCACTTGTTCAAACAGAAAGACCTTAACTAGAGACAGCAGAGATGGCTAGAGTTGCTGAAGGATTATGACATTACTATATTACATCATCCGGGGAAGGCCAATGTGGTGGCCGATGCTTTGAGCCGGAAGGCGGTCAGTATGGGGAGCTTGGCATATATTCCAGCTGAGGAGAGGCCATTTTCTTATGATGTTCAGGTGCTAGCCAATCGGCTAGTGAGGTTAGACATTTCGGAGCCCAGCAGGGTATTGGCTTGTGTTGTATCTCGGTCATCTCTATATGATCGTATTCGTGAGCGCCAGTATGATGATCCATATTTGGCTGTCCTGAGGGACAGAGTTCAGCATGATGATGCTAGAGATGTCACCATTGATAGTGACGGCGTATTGAGGATGCAGGGCCGGATATGCATGCCCAATGTTGATGGCCTTCGTGAGTTGATTCTGGAGGAGGCCCATAGCTCGCGGTATTCTATCCATCCAGGAGCCGCGAAGATGTATCAAGATTTGAAACAGAACTATTGGTGGAGAAAGATGAAAATGGACATTGTCAGACATGTAGCACGGTGCCTCAACTGTCAGCAGGTTAAGTACGAGCATCAGAGGCCCGGCGGTGTATTTCAGCGCATTGTTATTCCCGAGTGGAAATGGGAGAGGATCACTATGGACTTTGTTACTGGACTCCCTCGGACAGCGAGGAAGTTTGATTCTGTATGGGTGATTGTGGATAGACTGACCAAGTCAGCTCACTTCATTCCAGTTAGTACCACCTACTCATCGGAGCGGTTGGCAACGATCTTTATTCGAGAGATTGTTCGGTTGCATGGAGTCCCAGTGTCTATCATATCCGACAGGGGTACTCAGTTCACTTCTCAGTTTTGGAGAGCATTTCGGCGAGAGATGGGTACGCGGGTTGAGTTGAGTACAACATTTCACCCCCAGACAGATGGACAGTCTGAGCGCACTATTCAGATCTTGGAGGATATGTTGCGAGCTTGTGTGATTGACTTTGGTGGTTCGTGGGACGAGTTCCTACCACTTGCTGAGTTTGCCTACAACAACAGTTATCAGTCGAGTATTCAGATGGCCCCGTACGAGGCATTGTATGGCAGACGGTGTAGATCCCCCGTGGGATGGTTTGAGTCTGGTGAGGTTAGATTGATAGGGACTGAGTTAGTCCAGGATGCTCTGGATAGAGCAAAGTTGATCCAGGAGAGGCTTCGTACAGCACAGTCTCGTCAGAAGAGTTATGCGGACCGTAGAGTTCGAGAGTTGTCTTTCATGGTTGGTGACAGAGTATTGTTGAAGATTTCACCTATGAAGGGTGTCATGAGGTTTGGGAAGAAAGGAAAGTTGAGTCCTAGGTACATTGGTCCTTTTGAGATACTTAGGAGAGTTGGAGAGGTGGCATATGAGTTGGCATTGCCGCCCAGCTTATCCAGCGTTCATCCAGTATTCCATGTGTCTATGCTCCGGAAGTACATTGGAAATCCGTCTCATGTATTAGATTTCAGTACCATTCAACTTGATGGTGATCTATCCTATGATGTGGAGCCTATTGCCATTTTGGGACGTCAGGTGAGAAAATTGAGGTCCAAGGAGATTGCATCAGTTAAGGTTCAGTGGAGAGGTCGACCCGTGGAGGAGGCCACTTGGGAGATCGAGCGGGAGATGCGGAGCAGTTATCCTCACTTGTTTGAGACTTCAGGTATGTTTCTTTGACCCGCTCGAGGACGAGCGTTTGCTTAAGAGGGGGAGAATGTGACGACCCGGCCCGTCGTCACGGGAATTACCACCCTGTTATGTTGTAAAAACATGTTTTACGATTTTATATCAGTGTTAGAGTCTATCGGGTGAGTTAGGAGTGAATTGGATTGAAAATGAGGCATATAGCCTTTTTGAAGGAAACTTGAATAAGGAAAGTCAATCCGGAGTTGACTATTTAGCTAGAGGGCTCGGAATCGGATTCTGATGATTCGGTTAGTTTCGGGAGGTGATTTGTGACTTAGAGGAGCGATCGGAATTGAATTTGGAGGCCCGGTGTAGAAATAGGCTTGAATTGGCAAAGGTTGAATTTTGGCGAAATCCGAACGGTAGGTGGGATTTTGATCCGGGAGTCGGAATGGAATTCCGACAATTGCAGTAGCTCCGTTAGGTGATTTTGGATGTGCCTGCAAAATTTCAGGTCATTCGGACGTCGTTTGGTCGGGTTTTTGATTGAATGTGTAATTCGGAATGTTTTAAGGAATTTAGGCTTGAATTTGATGTGAATTATGGGTTTTGGTGTTATTAGACGTGTTTTGAGGATTGGAGCAAGTTCGAATAAGGTGTTAAGATGTGTTGGTGTGTTTGGATGAGGTCCCGGGGCCTCGGGGTGTTTTCGGATGGTTAAACGGGAGAAAAATGTGGAAAATTGCAGACTTGTGTTCTGGTTCTGTGGTTTTCGCTCCTGCGGAAATGGGGGCGCAGGAGCGAGTCCGCAGGGGCGAACAAGAAGGCGCGGAAGCGGGATAGACCGCTGAAGCGGAGCCTGGCCCGCAGGAGCGGCTTCGCCTGAAGCGAGTGGGCGATCGCAGAAGCGGTCTTGAGCCGTCTTGGGAAAATTCGGAGAAGCGGATGTTTGATCGCGGAGGCGAGTCCGCTGAAGCGGACTCTTGGTCGCAGAAGCGGATCATTCCGCAGAAGCGGACTAATTTCCACAGGAGCGAACCCACAGGAGCGGTCCATGGATCGGGGGTGCGAAAATGGCCAAAAGGGCCTGGGTTCGCGAAAGCGACCATTTGGTCGCAGAAGCGGTTCCGCAGGGGCGGAATTTTATCTGCAAAAACGAAAATCGCTGTGAGTTAAGTGTATTAGAAGTTAGAAAAATTTCAGAACATTTCACACATTTGGGTCTCGGCTTTAGAGGCGATTTGGGGGATTTTGAAGAGAAACTCAAGGGAAATCATCAGGTAATCAACTATGGACTTAAACTATGATTAGTATTGGTAATATTATGCAATTATATCATGAAAATGGAGGAATTTTGGGTAATTTATGGAGGATTTAGCCCTAGACTTGAACTTTAGAAAATCAAGGTTTTGAATGGCCAAATGGAGTCCGAATTTGGTAAAATTGATACGCTTAGACTCGTATCGAGATGAGGGTTCCGGATATGTGACTTTTGTAATTTTTCGACAAGCGTACCGAAAGTCGGGTTTTGACAACTTTGGGAATTTGGATGTAAATTGAGTTATATTGATTGGGTGTCGTCCCATTGGCCTAATTTGTTGTATTTCTACTGTATTTGATCAGATTCTACGCGTGCGGAGCTTGATTCTCGTGGCAAGGGCATTGCGGAATAGTCGTCGCGCTGTATCGAGGTGAGTAATAGATGTGGGTGATGACCAGCGGGTTCGAAACCCCGGTATACCACTTTGTGACGCTGTATAGCGGCGAGACACGCACACTCTTGAGAGTGCGGGGTCGATCATGAACTGGAGACTATATATATATTAGTCAGACCTATTGATACTGTATTATTGGCTATTCTCGAGCCGTTGAACCCCTTCTTGGGCGGTTGAGTATGCTTGTGGGCCGTGAGCCAGTTATTGGATCCCGCGAGGATCGTTATCATTGTCTTATCATATAGACATGCTAGTTTACTACTAGTCCGCAGCTATTTTTGTTATTATGCTAATTCCAATCTCTGGAACTTGATATTATTGTTTTCCAACTGAAAAATGATAAAAGAGTTTTCAAAAACTACTTTTGAGCCTGCGAGGCTGTATCTGCATATTAGCTGACTAGTAGTGGATCGGGCTGCGCGCCGCAGCGAGATATATGTTGGATCGGACTGCACGCCGCAGGAATATCTCTATGAGATGTGCTTGGGCTGTAGGAGCCCCTCCGGAGTCTGAACCCCCATAGTGAGCACGGGTACCCAAAATTGGAGTCGGGCCACGCGCCGTAGCGGTCATATCATGCATTGCATTGCATTTAGCTACATCTGCTAGTTGTTATGCTATTTATTGGTATTTGTTGGTACAGGTACAGTGAATATTGATTCTATGACAGGGTAGCTGATTATAGCTTTACATAGTGCTTTATTGCGGATTTCTTATCTGCGTTGTCTTACCCTTGTTTATTACCACTGAGTCTGACAGTACTCATTTTACTCCCCGCACCTTGTGTGCAGATCCAGGTACCTCTCAGCAGTGATCCAGTAGCTGTGCGAGGCGACATCCGTGGGATATACGAGGTAGCTGCAGAGTCCGCAGGACCCGATATTCTTTCCCACTGTCTTTTTATTTTGTATTGACATTTCTTTCCGCACTTGGTATTTTTGTAAACCTTTATACACTTACGTTCAGTAGAGGCTCATGACTCTTGACCCTTCGGTCTATGGGAGTTAGTATATTTTGGGACTTGGTCTCCCCGTTGTTGGTATAAGTATTACTATTGTTTCATATTTTGAAATGCTTAAATGGGTTAAAGAGAGCTTCTAGCTCCGTTGTTGATATTGATTGGTCAGGCTGGCTTAGCAATGTGCTGGGCGCCATCATGACCGGATCTGGGGTCGTGACAATACTTGAAATGGTGAACAAATCCATTAGATCTAACAACATACAATAGAATAGGATTCAACAACAATTTTCAACAGTAACAATCACAGCAACAACGATTTAGTGATCAACAACAGCAATAGAACCAAACAGTTAACCCAGGAAATGATTTTCGGAATTTCCAAAATGTTTCAACCCAATCTCACTCAAACAACAGTTTCCTACTGAATCTACTATTATTTTTTGGTTTTTTGAAGATAATTTCATGACAAAAGAGAAGAAAAACAGATCAGAAATGTTAATTTTAGATCTGGAATTTAACATGTATTTTTTTGGATTTTTTCTAGGGTTCATATGACTCAAAATGCTAAAAGAGAGTCTAAAATCAGAAGGAACCCCCCCCCCCATTATTCAAGCTGAAATTACCTATTTATAGGCCCAAAAGAGAAAAAATCTGAATATTACTATTTCACTAAAACCCCTCCAATTTTTAGCTTGTTGCACAAGCTATTGCAATTATTCTAGTGAAAGTTACACTAAAACCCCTTCTAGAATACTCTACCATGTTCCAATTCATTGTATTACCTATTGTGCCCTCATTCCCTTTTATTATTCACTAAGATACCTTTTGTTATGCCCAAATTACCCTAAAAGCTCTATATTTATCACAATTATACCAATTCTTATCCCAATTGCACCCTTTTCCTTTTAATCTTATTACAAGTTTACCAACTTCCTTTTCCCAATTCACCCCTACTTCTTAAGGCTTATTACATTCCTAATTTATGTATTTTATCCTTATTTTAACCCATTTTCAGATTGTATTTATCAAATAGCCACAAGTAAGTGACTATTGCTCAATTAACCAATTAGCCTCTTTAACTACTTTAAATCCAACTTAATTCAATTAATTAAAATCACATTTCTCCTATAGCCAACCCTAAGCAATCTTACAAACATAGCCACTTTTGATCTATTACTCAATTAACAAGACTCGGGAAACAATTTGATAGATGGTGAGTCTTATTAATCAAATAACTAATCGCTTTTGAATCTATCAAGTAAAACACCTTAGGTTGCTACGAATCGTGTGATTTCAACTATCGACCAAACTTGAATATAAACCAGTCTAAAGTCGAATTCGCTAATCAAACTTAATCACTAACTAACAGCTATAACCAATACATCCCTAAGTGTTAATCAAAAAACACAATTCCACTAATCAATCATCTCAAACAGATTCAAAGTTATCAACTATACTGTCAATACCCAAAAATGTCAAAACAACCAGAAATCCATGGTTCATTCAGAAAACGATCAATTCTCCGAAACAGAAACTAACAATCTTAAATAGAAATCTAAGAATACTAATCAAGACTAACAAAAAATCTAACAACACTTAATAAAAATCAAAAATGGACAAAAATCCAAACAATCTCAATCCGAGAAAAACAGAGACAACCATGTCTTCTACACATATTAATGTTGACTGAAAAGGCAGGAAACAAATTCAAGCATAACATATTCACAGTGCATTTAATCAACTTGTCAATTAATAATCTAATCGCAGGAAACTTGTTCGACCTAATATTAATGCTAAAGAATTATTAACAGAAAATCTAATTAGTTACTGGCAAATGAATTTTAACCAATATCAGAATCAAAATGTTAACACCAGAAGACACCAGAAGAAATACTTAAAACTAATTACAAATCCATACCGAACATTATCAGAAATTAATTAATCCTTAAAATTAATTACAAATATTTTTTTAGTTATATAAAGAAAACAAGAAAAATGCAAACAAATTAAGCAAAAATGGAGAAACAAAGAGGAAGAAATACTTAGCTCAATGCCGTTCATTTTTCTATTTTTCTCTTTCTTTTTTTCTTTTCTGTTTTTTCTTCCGTTTTTTCCTTTTTCTTCTTGATTATTCACTTGAACCCGAGCCTATGAGAATTGGCGGATGTTGAGTCGTTTTTGATGGCACGGCAGCCTTTGAAACTTCTTGAGCGGGTCTTGTTTTTTGTTGATTCTTGCGGCTCAATATCGTTGCTCACAGTGTAAAAGGATGGTGGTGTGAGTTTTATGGGTTTTTGAAGGCGGCGCCGCCATGGGAGGGGGTGGCGGCGCGGGAGATTTGGGGCGATTTGTTGATGTTTGAAGAAAGATACCTAAAGAAATGGGATGAGGAGATGAAGGGGAGTTGTTTGGTGTTGGTTTTGGCCGGGAAAGGTGCCTGCCGCCGCTGTGGGAGGCGGAACCCTAGCGGCGGCTGGGAGATGAAGAAGAGAGGATGATGCGGCTGTTTGGACAAGGAGCAATATACACGAATGGGTCTCTAATTTTGTCTTAGGTGTGTTAAGGTTGTAGTAACAATTTAGGGCCGCTGGATCAAGAAATTGGACGACTGTGATTAAAAGGGGAAAGGGGGCTGGGCAGGCTGGGGCGCTGGGCTGGGGGCGTTGGGATGCTGGGTGGCTTTATCCGATTTGTGCCTCGAGTATTTTGAGCCCAATTTCTCCTATTTATTAAGTAGTGTATTGTATTTTCCTTTGTATTTTTTTTGGTATTTTAATTGTATTTCAATTTTCTTTTTGTATTTTTTGTATTTTTTCCTATTTTGTAATTATTTGAAACTTATTAAAAATTAAACTAATTAAACTAATTACCTCTTTTTGACAATTTTCAATTTAAAAGCTAACTAATTTTTTTTTGATTTTTCTTTAATTTGTTAGAAAAAGAATTAATTTCCTAAAGATGCAAATTTTTGTATTTTCATTTATCACACGCAAATAACATGCAAAACAACTAACACAAAATTCACACAAAAATTTTAAAAATAAGGAAAAATCATTTATTTTGAATTTTATAGGAATAAGTCATGTGTAGGGTAAAAATCACGTGCTCACAACTGCCCCTCTTTGCTCGGGGACACGAAGAGTTTCCGTCCAAAGATAAGTGAGCAACTATGAACGATTTTTACCCGTTCGAGTATTCCATTGTGAAGCATTTTGAAAAGTTTTGACCACGCCCTGCTTCAGAGGTTGCCTACATATCCTGGGCTAAACATGAATCAGGTCAGTGTAGTTCGGGAAGGTCTGGTAGCTGGGACTACCAAAGACTGTGATATCACTGTTGTTGCTGTTGTTACTGCCGTCACTGCTGACTGACCCATTATTACACCATGGTAAAAATAAAAGAAGCTAGCCTAAGCTACGGTCTATGAATTACAAAAAATCCTATCTATGTCTTCCAACTTGTTTTTTTGTATTTTCTTGATCCTGTGTCTTGTATTCCTTGCAACGACATTCTTGTTATTGCCTTCAACTTGTATCTTCTCTCCAATGGCATTCTTGTTATTGCCTTGAACTTGTTCAACTTTTCACCGGCATTCTTGTTATTGCCTTGACTTGTTCAACTTCTTCAATATGAAATATTTCGTCCATTCTCCAGGTGGACCCCTGCTTGTGACAAAATAAACAACCAAAGAAAGGTTTTTCTGCCCCAGTATGGTGACTGGGCACATCA
Organism: Nicotiana noctiflora; assembly: GCA_032618575.1. Classification (NCBI taxonomy): domain Eukaryota; kingdom Viridiplantae; phylum Streptophyta; class Magnoliopsida; order Solanales; family Solanaceae; genus Nicotiana; species Nicotiana noctiflora. The sequence continues at coordinate 123,629 of JASVEL010012596.1, forward strand.
ATGTTATTGAATATCAGAATTTCATTTTTTTTTCTTTTTAAATGCAGACATGCATGAAAATATTCCCTTATTATACAGGTGGGCGCCTGAACAGAAATTAAAATACATGAAATGCAGTGCATAAAAGTATTCCCTTGTTAGAAGGTGGGCGCCTAACAGAAATTAAACGTGCAATGCAGAAAAGTATTCCCGTGTTAGAAGGTGGGCGCCTAACAAAAATTAAACGTGCAATGCGAAATGTATTCCCGTGTTTGAAGGTGGGCGCCTAACAGAAATTAAAAATGCATGAAATTAAAAACTTTTGTGTTACCTTGTGATTGAAGGTTATCTTAGGTGAAAAATTCATCGGACTAAGACATTTAATCTTAGGAGAAAGTTTCAACAGACTAAGATTTTGATTCTCACTGGACTATGTCCATTTCAATGTAATCTCGGGAGGATTATCCATCGGACTGAGTTTATGACTCCAGGAGATAATTCATCAGACTGGGTCTATTTTCTGTGTTATCTCAGGAGGAGCATCCATCGGACTGAGACTATGACTCCAGGAGATAATTCGTCAGACTGGGTCCATTTTCAAAACAAACTTTTCTTTCTTTTTCGACTTCTTACCTTTCTTTCTTTTCCAACTTCTGATTTTACCTTTCAAACTATGCCTTTCCTTTTCTTTTCAAATTATGCCTTCATTTCCTTTTCCAACTTCTACTTTTATCTTAGGTGAAAAATTCATCAGACTAAGATTTCATCGTAGGAGAAAGTTTCAACAGACTAAGATTCTTTCTTTTCATCTTAGGTGAAAAATTCATCAGACCAACACTTTTATCTTGGGAGAAAGATTCAACAGACTAAGATTTTATCCAATTCATCTTAGGTGAAAAATTCATCGGACTAAGACTTTGTCTTAGGAGAAAGTTTCAACAGACTAAGATTGTATCATTCTTCGATACTTGCTTCATTTACCTTTCAACTTGAATTGTTCATCTTCAAAAACAATTGTATTCACCTTCATGCTCTTCGGATGACTATCCGATGACAGAAAATTTTTCCTGCCCCAGTTTGACAATATCTTTTGCTCCTGTTTCAAAGCAAAGAAAACTCTGTCAGTTTAAAATGCGGTGGTTGGTTGTGGCCTTGAACTTTCCACTTGAATGCTTGGCATGTTCACCGACTATTCTTTTCATTCTTTATTTGTTCAAAACCCCCCTTCCTTACGGCATGTATGTTGTTCCTTTCTTGATGGATCCCACAAACTTCGATCTCGATTCCTTTGATGACTTCATTTGACAACCTTGGGTGTTTCTTGACTGACTCTTCCCTTTGTCAGAATATAAACCCCATATTTCCATTTGTTATATTCTCCCCCGAGTTAACACTTTGTCGACCTTTGTGTCTTGCATGATCCCCAAACATTTTTATTGTTGCCCGCTCCATTCCACATGTTGCTCTTTTGGCTTAAAGCACTGGCCTTGCCTTTTCCTGACTTTCGACAATTGTCGTGTTGGCCAAATCCCATCTTGTGCAATTGGAAAGCTTGGTGGCAAATTTTGGAATCATTTCTATACTTGTTATGACCCGACAGACTCAATAAGAGGGAGGGTAAAACAAGGTACAAAGAATAGAAAGAAAGGAAAACATAATTCCTAACAAGAAACCTACGGAAGAATGACCTATCGGATTTTGAATACCGACTCTAGCGACCTTGACATGCACTTTTGGCCTTCTCTGTATAGCAAATTTGATGTTCAACTCTTGTTGCAAGCTCTGCTGTGAAACCGGTCTTCAACACTTCATTTCTTTGATCTGATCCTTAGTCGACTTGTAGTGCCCATAGGGTTTTCACCATCAAGCCTCTCTCATTTGCTCTTTCTTTCTCTCGACTCACTGTCGCCTTATGGTGCCCGTGAGGGTTTTCACCGATAAGACTCTCTCATTTTGATTTCTCTCATCTTGGAGTCTCGTGGTGGTTCTCATCATCTTGAATTCTTCATTCTCCTTTGTTCGGACTTGAGTGTTTCCAATTCACCTTTGCTCGTTTGACTCGGCATTTCTTAAAGATTGGTCGGAAGGTCTTCCTTTGGACCGTAATGCAGGCTTTTGGATGGGATATAGAAAAAAGGATATAAAGGCTCAAAAATATTTCATCGTGGGTTAAAATTACAACTTTCGGAATCTTATTTATTCAACAACCATAACTTCTGCCCCGGTTTCCTTCTTGGGGAATTTTTTTTTGGATTTTTCCTATATTGTGACTGAACCTCAGTGAGGCTGCCTACGTACCCTTTCGGGATCAAGTCAAACGTAGTTCGGACTACGTCCGTATTCATTGTTGCATCTTGACTTCTCCCGATTTTTCTTTGCATTCTTTTTCTTTTTTTTCTTTTTTTTCTTTTCTTTTCTCTTTTTTTTTTCTTTTCTTCTTTCTTTTTGTTTCTCCATTTGATTTCCCCGCTCAATCCTTAATTTTTGTTGTTGATTCCGAAAGAGGGATATGAAAGAAAATATAATATGGCTCAAAGGGGTAGTAATGGACGAAGTGTTTGGATAGCCGAATAAAATGCCTTCGTCATTCCAATCTTCAAAACCTACCAAGTACAAACTATCTTTCGACCGATTCACATATTTGCCTTCTGTTTTTGACGATTCTCAATGCCATTGGGCAACAATCTCGATACCACGAATGGTTCCTTTAGACTTGGGGTACTTTTCCCTTTGGCTTTAAACCGATGAATCATGATGCATTTCCAAGGCATTTCTTTATGTTCTGTTTTCCCCCAGTATTCACTTGATTCAGGTTTCACAGTATTCCAATATGTTTCATTTCTTTCGAGTATCATTACATCTTCTACATTGTTTCATTGCTAAATTGACTTTTAAAATCAGGCTTAGAATTATGTGCATGTCATGTTTCTAAAACCAGTATGAGAAGAATCACAAAATGATCAGAAATAGAATGACTAGGAATAATGGGAAACAAAAAGTTGTATTAAACTGATGGGTTGAAACAACAAGACGAACAACAAAACGAACAGACTAGACTAGAATTACAAACCTAGACAGCACTAAACAAATTTATTACTAAACAAAGCAAAGTGGAAAGATAGAAGGGTTTTGACTCTCAAGACAACGTCCGGATTACAACCCTAAAATAACCTGGGCAAAAGAAAAGACACCAAAATAAAACTACCAAAAACTCCAAGAGGTGGAGCACCTTCCCAATTGACAAGCATGGCATCTTAGCCACTGTATTCTGCATTAAGATCACTTTCTGTTTCAATATCTTCAACTTCAATGGACAGCTTCCCAAGAAGAATCTCTTCACCCATGTCATCGGGCATCATCTCCACAAAATGTGCAGCGTTACGTGCAGGTAAAGGATTCTGTGTAATGTTCGGGGTGCCAGTGTCTTGGACCGCAATCATTCCTGCCCGAATCATTCTTTCTATTTCCTCTTTCAAATTCCAACATCTTTCAACATCATGCCCCTGAGCATTGGAGTGGTATACACATCGTGCAGTAGGATCGAAGCTTCTTGCAAGAGGATTTGGAATACATCCTGGCGAGCGGCTTAATCAAGCCAACATGATTCAACCTTTCGAACAGACTCGCATAAGATTCTCCGATAGGGGTGGAAGCCTTTTTTCGCTTCAGCAACCTCTCCTCCCTAAACGCCTTGTTTGGCCTGAAACCTGACCCAGGGGGTTTCCAGTATGTTTGTGGGGGTTGGTAGGCTTTCTGTGGAACTGGGTACCTGGATGGCGAAGTACGATTTTGGGTGCCCTGGGGAGAGTAGTGGTGTTGGGGAAGCATAGCTGGGGGACGAGTAACTGAGCTACTCGAGTGGCTAGAAAGGCTGTGATAGGCAGGTATATTTGGCATCGAGTTCAGTGTACGTGTAAGGATAGGGTCCATGAAACTAGGTGGTGGCGGGGGTGGTGGCTTTTCCATCCATCCATGCCCGATACATTTCAGCCACGTGTTGTCTCAATATTTTGACTTCTTTTATTAACTCGTGGTTCCATTCAACCAGCTGTTGTCAGTTACCGGTACCAACCCACTCAGTCTTGAGATTCTCTGCCATTGTCCTCTAACTTTGTGTTATAGGGAAGAGTTATTTTAGAACCAAAACCAGCCACCTTTCTGAAATCGGACACAACAAAACAAAGTCACCATGTCAGCATTAAGGTATTCCGCTTATTAATTTCTTTCTTCTTTTTTTTTTTTGCTATTTTCTTTTCTTTTTGTGGTTTTTTCCTTTTCTTCTTTTTTTTTTCTTTTGTAGTTTTTTCATTTTTTTTTCTTTTTGGTTATGGAAATGGTCGAATCCTATGTGGATTGCCTACGTATCATAACCCCGCATGAATCAGACCGAGCGTAGTTCTTGCAAATTAATGCAAGAAATAAAGAGATATTTATTTGACTTTTTTTTTTGATGTTTTTTTTTGAAGAAAAATTATCGAAGCCGACTCCAACTACAAACTTGTGTAGGAGATTTCTACGAGAATAAGAATATTTTTGGTGTCAATTATGACTATTTCTACAAAATTGGCCACATAATAGCTTATTTGACAAAATGACTATTTTTGCAAAATTTTGTTTAAGAAAAATAAGCTTGAAATTTTTTTTTATCCTGTGGCTCATGGGGCATCGTTCGGCATCACCATAAACCAACACAAGACTTTTTTTTTCATAAATTGGCCATGTAATGCCTTATTAAGACAAAGTGGCTCTTTTTGCAAAATTTTATTTAAGAAGATGCAAATTCAAAATTTTATCCCTGGGGCCTATGGGGCATCGTTCAGCACCGACACAGGCCAACACAAGATTGAGGAAGTTAAAATGCAAAAATGTGGCTATTTCAGCAAAATTCCGGCCATGTAATGGCTTATTTGGCAGAGTGGATATTTTTTTGAAAAGTTGAGCGATGACTCAAACTTGATTTTTGCGGATACAGCCTTTCGACATTTCCACGAGGGAATATTTCAAGGCTGTGTCCAAAATTGTTTAAGATGACTCAAAGTGGCTATTCTTGCAAAAACGGCCTTCCGGCGTCCTCTTGAGGGACATTCGGCTTATTTTAAGCAAGAATAGCATCACCCGACTTATTTATAACAAAATAAAAAATTTGACATTTTTTGGTTATTTTTGCAAAAGGGGTGTGAACTCGGACTTGATTTTGCGGCTATGGCCTTGCAACATTTCCACAAGGAATATTTCAAGGCTGTGCCCGCAAATTATTAAAAATGATTCAAAGTGGCTATTTTTTGCAAAAACAACCTTCTGGCATCCTTTCAGAACATTCGGCTATTTACAAAAACGGCATCACTTTGATTCTAGTGACAAAATTAAACACATATTTTTTTAATTTTTTTTAAAGGGGTGGTTGGACCCGATGAGGGTTGCCTACGTATCCCACCTAATGGCGAGAATCAAACCTGCGTAGTTCAGTCAGATTATTTGACCAATTATTTCAACAAAATTATTCTCCCTATTTTTTCAAACTTTCGACAACAATTCGTCGACATTTCGATATTTTCTATTCTAAAATTTCCTCTCTTTTTGTTTTTTCAGGAATCTAGCCAATAATAATCTAGAACAAATAAATGCAACATATAACATGCTCGGTCTTTTGATTACCGGGTCACCTGTCCTGGACGGACCCAACCCCTGTGTTGAGTCCCCTAAGTCGGATATGATGCAAATAAACGTCCTAAATCTAGGCTCAATATCCTGATGTTTTTAATGGTACTAGACCGTGTACCCGAGCGGACAACTCGGATCGAGGAGGGGGCTACGTACCGGTGACCCGCGGGGTCAATCGGCTTTGTAACTTGTCCGGCCTCTTTTCTTATTTTTGGTATTGACACTAACAGAAAGGGGAGTCTCAACCAGTAAGCACATCCCCGGAGATAAGAAGAGAAAGGTTTTTGGCACAATTATATATAATTCACGCAATATCAAAGCGGTAAACATGTAGCACATTAATCAAAACATATAGAGAAATTAGATATAAGCAAAAACAACAATTTTAACTGAGCTCGAATTCTTAAACCCTGAACCGAAGTTCTGGGTTACTTTTCCCCAGCAGAGTCGCCAGAACTGTCACACCTCCTTTTTTCACACACAATACAATGTATAACGTAAATGTGCCACTGTTTAATACTACACCCCGAGAAGGAATATAATAATAATCAGTGAAGGAGTTTTTCCACTTAAAGGACAATCGGAACGGGATCAATTTATTTAATTATTTAGAGTCGCCACTTGGGAAAATAATGGTGTCCCAAGTCACCGGTTTAATCCCGAACCGAGGAAATTTATGACTCTGTAATACAGTCTGCGAAACTAGAAACCTGGATAAGGAATTCTGTTAACCCGAGAGAAGGTGTTAGGCACTCACGGATTCCGTGGTTTTAGCACGGTCGCTCAACTGTAATTTTTTGCTTTTATCTGATTTTTTTATATATTTTAATTATGTGCTATTATGTTCCACTTTTCAATTTTAGAAGAATTGCGACATCACAAAACACATTTCGAGTCACACCGCAACCAGTACGCCTGTGACTTTTAATGTATTTCAGTTTCGCCGAGAGTAAGATTTGGGTCACATAAATGCGCACCCGTAATTAGGAAAGTATTTTATTAAATTCGTGCCTAAAGATTCTACGTCTTTGTTAACTTCGGGAAAGACCGTGAAATTTACTAAACGGTCCTTCCGAGTCTAATTTTATATAACAATTAATCGAGGGCCCCGCAATCGTGTATTTATTGCGGCGAGGCTCGTCTCATTATTTTAAAGGTCATATCTAAAATGACTAGGTTTTCTATTGTTTTGTTTTTGTATCAAAAGGAAAGAAAATCCTAATTAATAGTTATTAAGAAAATACCATAGTCTACCAATTAAACAATAATGGGCCATATAATGGCAATCAAAGCCCAATATGAAATCTGCTGCCATATCCAATTAATTCTGTTGCTTTTGACGTCTAGCATTGCTGTTTCGTTCTGGGCGGACCATGAAACTGGGCCAAATGTGCCCAAATTTGTGGCTTCGGCAGCACATATGTTATTATTACTTAATTTGAAACTCTACTAATTGATTCATTTTAATTGCTTTAGTAATCTAATTTAGGGGGGATAATACATAAACTAAAATCCAAAATATTTAAATCATTTATCCAATAGTAAATAACAAATCAATGGTTTGGAATCTACTTCAAAACAGTAACTATTTACATTGATCCAAATACACGAATATTGCTGATTTTTGTAGTTAAGACTAAATCATGGTTATTCACACTAATTTCAAACTAACTACTTTTTACGTTTCTGATTTTTACACCTGATAATACAAATTCTGGATTTAACTAAATCAAACTATACTACTACATAAAATTCATACGGTCATATACACTACTAAACGAAACTCATAATCATCTCTATCTACATAAACGCTTATTAAGGTCTAACCAAGCAGATTTACTCTAGTCAGTTCATCACTTCAACACAGTTCAATATTCTTGCACAAATTGTAAAACTTTAACTAGCTGAACACGTATTATTAACTATTACACAATAACACTGATTACCAAACCAAATTAAAGCTAAATTATTAAAAAGCCTCATGTCATCTCTGTATATATATCAAATCTGCGTTTCATACAGCAAGGGGAGCTGGAAAATACCTGAAATGGTGAACAAATCCATTATATCTAACAACATACAACAGAATAGGATTCAGCAACAGTTTTCAACAGTAACAATCACAGCAACAACGATTTAGTGATCAACAGCAGCAATAGAACCAAACAGTTAACCCAGAAAATGATTTTCAGAATTTCCAAAATGTTTCAACCCAATCTCACTCAAACAACAGTTTCCTACTGAATCTACTATTATTTTTTGGTTTTTTGAAGATAATTTCAAGACAAAAGAGAAGAAAAACAGATCAGAAATGTTAATTTTAGATCTGGAATTTAACATGTATTTTTTGGATTTTTTCTAGGGTTCATATGACTCAAAATGCTAAAAGAGTAATGTTGACTGAAAAGGCAAGAAACAAATTCAAGCATAACATATTCACAGTGCATTTAATCAACTTGTCAATTAACAATCTAATCGCAGGAAACTTGTTCGACCTAATATTAATGCTAAAGAATTATTAACAGAAAATCTAATTAGTTACTGGCAAATAAATTTTAACCAATATCAGAATCAAAATGTTAACACCAACTGATTGAAGAAGAAATACTTAAAACTAATTACAAATCCATACCGAACATTATCAGAAATTAATTAATCCTTAAAATTAATTACAAATCTTTTTTTAGTTATATAAAGAAAACAAGAAAAATGCAATCAAATTAAGCAAAAATGGAGAAACAAAGAGGAAGAAATACTTAGCTCAATGCCGTTCATTTTTCTGTTTTTCTCTTTCTTTTTTTCTTTTCTATTTTTTCTTCCGTTTTTTCCTTTTTCTTCTTGATTATTTACTTGAACCCGAGCCTATGAGAATTGGCGGATGTTGAGTCGTTTTTTATGGCACGACATCCTTTGAAACTTCTTGAGCGGCTCTTGTTTTTTGTTGATTCTTGCGGCTCAATATCGTTGCTCACAGTGTAAAAGGATGGTGGTGTGAGTTTTATGGGTTTTTGAAGGCGGCGCCGCCATGGGAGGGGATGGTGGCGCGGGAGATTTGGGGCGATTGGTTGATGTTTGAAGAAAGATACCTAAAGAAATGGGATGAGGAGATGAAGGGGAGTTGTTTGGTGTTGGTTTTGGCCGGGAAAGGTGCCTGCCGCCGCCGTGGGAGGCGGAACCCTAGCGGCGGCTGGGAGATGAAGAAGAGAGGATGATGCGGCTGTTTGGACAAGGAGGAATATACACGAATGGGTCTCTAATTTTGTCTTAGGTGTGTTAAGGTTGTAGTAACAATTTAGGGCCGTTGGATCTAGAAATTGGACGACTGTGATTAAAAGGGGAAAGGGGGCTGGGTGGGATGGGGCGCTGGGCTGGGGGCGTTGGGCTACTGGGTGGCTTTATCCGGTTTGGGCCTCGGATATTTTGAGCCCAATTTCTCCTATTTATTAAGTAGTGTATTGTATTTTCCTTTGTATTTTTTTTGGTATTTTAATTGTATTTCAATTTTCTTTTTGTATTTTCTGTATTTTTTCCTATTTTGTAATTATTTGAAACTTATTAAAAATTAAACTAATTAAACTAATTACCTCTTTTTGACAATTTTCAATTTAAAAGCTATCTAATTTTTTTATTTTTGATTTTTCTTTAATTTGTTAGAAAAAGAATTAATTTCCTAAAGATGCAAGTTTTTGTATTTTCATTTATCACACGCAAATAACATGCAAAACAACTAACACAAAATTCACACAAAAATTTAAAAAATAAGGAAAAATCATTTATTTTGAATTTTATAGGAATAACTCATGTGTAGGGTAAAAATCACGTGCTCACAACTGCCCCTCTTTGCTCGGGGACACGAAGAGTTTCCGTCCAAAGATAAGTGAGCAACTATGAACGATTTTTACCCGTTCGAGTATTCCATTGTGAAGCATTTTGAAAAGTTTTGACCGCGCCTTGCTTCAGAGGTTGCCTACATATCCTGGGCTAAACAGGAATCAGGTCAGTGTAGTTCGGGAAGGTCTGGTAGCTGGGACTACCAAAGACTGTGATATCACTACTGTTGCTGTTGTTACTGCCGTTACTGCTGACTGACCCATTATTACACCATGGTAAAAATAAAAGAAGCTAGCCTAAGCTACGGTCTATGAATTACAAAAAATCCTATCTATGTCTTCCAACTTGTTTTTTTGTATTTTCTTGATCCTGTGTCTTGTATTCCTTGCAACGACATTCTTGTTATTGCCTTCAACTTGTATCTTCTCTCCAATGGCATTCTTGTTATTGCCTTGAACTTGTTCAACTTTTCACCGGCATTCTTGTTATTGCCTTGACTTGTTCAACTTCTTCAATATGAAATATTTCGTCCATTCTCCAGGTGGACCCCTGCTTGTGACAAAATAAACAACCAAAGAAAGGTTTTTCTGCCCCAGTATGGTGACTGGGCACATCAATGTTATTGAATATCAGAATTTCATTTTTTTTTCTTTTTAAATGCAGACATGCATGAAAATATTCCCTTATTATACAGGTGGGCGCCTGAACAGAAATTAAAATACATGAAATGCAGTGCCGTTGGTTGTTGTTGGTAAGGGAGATGGAGTGGGCGGCTCTCTCTTCCAAAGGGTCTGTTGTGTTTCTTTGTTAATGTGTGTCTTGTTATCTCCAGGAGAGGGCTTGGGCGGCGGCAGCTTCTTGCTAGCTCTCCAGGGTCCTGAAAACTTTTAAAATTAATCCCACTATCCAGGAGGGTCGTGAGAATTCTAAAATTAAATCACATTATCCAGGAGGGTCCTGAGAATTCTAAAACTAAATCCCATTATCCAGGATGGTCCTGAGAATTTTAAAACTAAATACCTTTATCCAGGAGGGTCCTGAAAATTCTAAAATTAAATCTCATTATCGAGGAGGGTCCTGAGAATTCTAAGACTAAATCCATTTATCTAAGAGGGTCCTGAAAACATTTTTTAAAATTAATCCCATTATCCATGAGGGTCCTGAAAATTCTAAAATTAAATCCCATTATCTAGGATGGTCCTGAAAATTTCAAAACTAAATCCCATTATCCATGAGGGTCCTGAGAATTTTAAAACTAAATCCAATTATCCAGGAGGGTTCTGAAAATTCTAAAACTAAATCCCATTATCCAGGAGGGTCCGGAAAATTCTAAAACTAAAATCCATTATGTAGGAGGGTCTTGAGAATTCGAAAACTAAATCCCATTATCCAGGAGGGTCCTGAAAACTTTTAAAATTAGTCCCATTATCCAGGAGGGTCCTGAAAATTCTTAAATTAAATCCCATTATCCAGGAGGGTCCTTAGAATTCTAAAACTAAATCCCATTATTCAGGAGGGTCCTGAGAATTTTAAAACTAAATTCCATTATCCAGGAGGGTCCTGAAAATTCTAAAATTAAATCCCATTATCCAGGAGGGTCCCGAGAATTCTAAAACTAAATCCCATTATCCAGGAGGGTCCCGAAAATTCTAAAACTAAATCTCATTATCCAGGAGGGTCCTGAAAACTGAAAACTAAATCCCATTATCCAGGAGGGTCCTGAAAACTTAAAACTGAATCCCATTATCCAAGAGGGTCCTGAAAATTCTAAAACTAAATCCCATTATCCAGGAGGGTCCTAAGAATTCTAAAACTAAATAGCATTATCCAGGAGGATCCTGAAAACTTTTAAAATTAATCCCATTATCCAGGAGGGTCCTGAGAATTCTAAAACTAAATCCCATTATCCAGGAGGGTCCTGAGAATTTTAAAACTAAATGCTATTATCCAGGAGGGTCCTAAAAATTCTAAAATTAAATCCCATTATCCAAAAGGGTCCTGTAAATTCTAAAATTAAATCCCATTATCCAGGAGGGTCCTGAAAATTCTAAAACTAAATTCCATTATCAAGGAGGGTCCTGAGAATTCTAAAACTAAATCCTATTATCCAGGAGGGTCCTGAAAACTTTTAAAATTAATCCCATTATCCAGGAGGGTCATGAAAATTCTAAAATTAAATCCCATTATCCAGGAGGGTCCTTAGAATTCTAAAACTAAATCCCATTAACCAGGAGGGTCCTGAGAATTTTAAAACTAAATCCCATTATCTAGGAGGGTCTTGAAAATTCTAAAATTAAATCCCATTATCCAGGAGAGTCCTGAGAATTCTAAAACTAAATCCCATTATCCAGGAGGGTCCTGAAAATTCTAAAACTAAATCTCATTATCGAGGAGGGTCTGGAAAATTCTAAAACTAAATCCCATTATCCAGGAGGGTCCTGGAAATTCTAAAACCAAATCCTATTATCCAAGAGGATCCTGAAAATTGTAAAACTAAATCCCATTATCCAGGGCGATCCTGAGAATTCTAAAACTAAATACCATTATACAGGAGGGTCCTGAAAACTTTTAAAATTAATCCCATTATCCAGGAGGGTCCTGAAAATTATAAAATTAAATCCCATTATCGAGGAGGGTTCT
>JASVEL010012597.1:0-41332 GCA_032618575.1 Nicotiana noctiflora
GTAAAACCGGTCCTGCCGCCTTTCTTTGTAATAGTTTCAGAATTAAAATTAAATCGAAAGGGATTCAAAGAATAACTATACAAAAAGCAAGAAAATGAGTTTAAAGAGAAGTGTCCCTTTCGGGGAAAAGAAGGACTTATCTGGGATGCATGCTGACTTCAAATAAACATGACATGCTTCTTGGACTGGACGCCTGACCCACATAAACTTTCCAACTTCTTATGAACCCATTGATTCGCAATTTCAAAACCAGGGAACCTTGCCAAAATGCTTTTAGTGAAGGGATGTCTTCTTTTTCGTCGGCGGCGCCCTTTTCGGGTTTTTGCCAATCGACCTCTCTCATTTCTCTTCTCACTGTCGCCCGATAGTGCCTTTTGCAAGTTTTCACTAAACGGACTCTCTCATTTTTAACTTCTCCAACTGCCATCGCCTTATGGTGCCCGAAGGTTTTCACCGATAAGAATCTCTCATTTTGTTTCTCTCAAATCAAGCTGTGTCAGATTTCCGTCAATGACATTTTCACTTTCTTGCCTTTGCCAATTGATCTGAAGGACTTGAACAAGATTTTTGGGTAAAAAGGAAATTGAATGGAATTACAACTCTGGAACCATCTTGACGGATCTAAACTGAACCGTCATATCATCTGCCCCAGTTTCAATTTTTGGGAAATTGGGATTTTTGGTTTGGTGTGACTGAACCTCAGGGAGAGGTTGCCTACGTATCCTTTCGGAATCAAGTCAAAACGTAGTTCAGGTGGTGACAATTTTTTTTTTATTTTATTTTTCTTTCATATATATATATACATTTTTTTTTCTTTTCTCTTTTTTTTTCAATTTTTATTTTTATATATATATATATATATATATATATATATTTTTTTTTTTTTTCTCTTTTTTTTCAAATTTTTTTTTAAATTTTTTATTTATTTCGGGTTCCAAAGAGGGTGAACAAAGAAACATAACCGGCTCAAAGGGTTTTACAAAGGATTTATAGTGTTTGGGGTAGCAAGAAAGAAAGCCTTCGTCATCTTAATTATACAAAAGCCAACATCGCAGGAGGTCCTGACATAGTACCTTTATATTGTATCTGTATTGATTACTGTTTAAAGATCATTTCCTTCAATGTCTTCCAGATACAGTGTTCCTCTCAGTGATATTTTCCGGATGATGTATGAATCCTTCCAATTAGGAGCCAATTTTCCTTTTGTCTCTTGGTAATGAGGAGGAATGCGCCTTAACGTCGGTTGTTCTATTTCGAGATTCCTAGGCCGAACTTTCTTGTTGCAAGTATGGGCCATTCTTTGTTGGGATAACTACTCGGGTATTCTCTGAGTACAACACACCCCTTTTGTATGCGAACCAATTTTCCTTCGGTTATTCCAATTCATTGTTTCATTTCCTCAAAATAAACTTTTATGCATTTCAACTCTCGATTCATTATTCTGAAGTCTGACAGCGTTTTGGGATCTAGGCATGAAGTCCGCAAGCATGTCATGTTATTTAAAGCTGCATGATTTGAACTAAAGATTAGAGAAAAAGAAAACTAAAACAAATCTGAAAGAATAAAAAAAAATAACAAAAGAAAAGGAAACGGACGATGAAATATTCATTTCATTTCTTGGAATTAAAAGGATAAATAGGGTTCACATTCGGGAAATTAAAGATAAAAACTAAAATAAACATCCAATTTACACCCTGAAATAACTCATGATGCAGAAGAATGCGGCAGGACAAGTTTACTGGGCTTCCGCCTGATCGGGAATGGCCTAGCCTTTTAGTTTGGGAGTTTTAGTGTCTGGTCCCATCTTAACGGTGATAGTCCCTTTCCCTGGCTCGACCATGTGGGTATCACAGAGCTTTGCCTCATGTTTTCCTTCACTCTCTTCAGTCATGAAATACTCATTATCTTCCTCTTGATAGTCCTTAAGCTTTTGTGGTATGCGTCCAACAAATACTGGCTCATTCAGTCGTGGTGTCTTAATTGCCCCCCATACCGCATAGGCTTGCTTAGGTGTATCAATTTCCTTTTCCGGTTCTATCTCAGTGATTTTACTTTTCTTTTCTCCTTTCTCCTGTTTCGGGGCCGCCTTGGGCTTCCTTTCCACGTCAGCAATAGCAATTATGGCCTTAAGCGCTGGATCGAATTCTTCGTCTTCACAAATCATCCCAACTATCGGCCCGTTATCGTGAGCAGGCAGTGGATTATTGGTTACATTTGGGACATCCTCATCCTTCAACACAATCTTCCCTTGCTCTATTAAATTCTCCACCGCTTGTTTCAAAGTCCAACAAGTCATTAGTATGGTGGCCCTCTGCCTCTGAATGATATGCACATCTGACACCAGCTTTGTAGGAAGGCGATGCCGGGTTTTGTCTATTCTGAGGAACCGGCTGCAATAGACCCATTTGGACAAGTTTCGGGAATAGATTAGAGTAAGATTCACCAATTGGGGTAAAGTTTGATTTCTTTGGTCGTTCCCAAGGACGGAAGTTATTCTGTGGAGGTCGGGGATTATAGTGGTTCTGGTGGGGAGGCTGATTTCTTGGAAATAGAGCTTGGTTTCTACTGACATGCTGTTGCGGTTGCGCAAAAGGTTGAGCATTCATGACTACGTATGGTTGAGGGATATAGGACATTTCCTGAGCAGAATAATAATGCTGGGGGGTTCTTTCTAAAAAGAAAGGTTTAGGAGCGTGGTGTCTTCTATCACCCGAAGTTGCCATGGATGTTTCCTCTTTCATCCTACCCTTTGCTATTCCTCTAGACCCTCCTTGGATCGCTTGGGAGGTCGCTCGAATGGCCGCTTGACTCAAAATTCTTCCCGTCTTTAAACCATTTTCTACCATTTCCCAATCTTGATCGCCTCTGCGAAAGGTTTTCCCATTGCTGAGAGCATGTTCTGGAAATAGTCTGGTTCCTGAGCCTGGAGGAAAGTAGTGACCATTTCTATTTCGTCCATAGGGGGTTTCACCCTGGATGCTTGCTCTCGCCATTTGATAGCATATTCTCTGAAGCTTTCTGAGGGTTTCTTCTTTAAGTTCGATAAAGAATTCCTGTCTGGCGCAATGTCAATGTTGTACTGGAACTGTTTCACAAAATCTCTAGCCAAATCATCCCAGATGTGCCATCGAGATATGTCTTGATCCATGTACCATTCCGATGCTATCCCGATCAAGCTTTCTCCGAAATATGCCATCAGCAATTCTTCCATGCCGCCGGCACCTCGCAATTGATTGCAGTATTTCTTTAGATGAGCAATAGGGTCGCCATGCCCGTCATACTTTTTGAACTTCGGCGTCTTAAAGCCTGATGGCAAATGGACATGTGGGAACATGCACAAATCTGCGTATGAAACACTCTTTTGTCCGCCTAGACCTTGCATGTTTTTCAAACTTTGTTCCAAGCTGCTCATTATTTTTGCCATTTCATCCCGTTCGGGAGCTTTTGGATTTTGGCTTGGCATGAACTCATATTGGGTTGGTTGAGGATAGACATTGGCGGCAAACTGGGTAGGATCCCGTGAAAGGGGTGGTGCTGGGAATGTAAAAGAAGAGGAATCATTGAAAGGAGTATGTGTGCCGGGATGCGCCGTGATTCGAACGGGCAAACCAACGGATGTTCTTGTAGATGTATCTAATGATGTCACCCGAGGATAGGAAGTGGAGGGTGATTCGGAGAGGGTTGTAACATTAGAATATCCAAACAGAGTAGGTTGGTAATTGGTGGGGGTATTAGAAATCTCACTTGACCTGAGGAATAGCTCGGGGAACCCAGGGATCAGACTTGGGGGCTCTTTTCCGTTATTCCAGTCATCTAACATCTCCAGCATGCGACATCGCAAAATTCTGTTTTCTTCTGCAGCTGCTGACTCAGTAGCCGGAATGGCTAACACGGAGCTCTCTTCCAAAACGGGAATGGTTGGTAGATGGATTTCTGAAGACATGTTGGCACTTCTTTTCGACCTTGTGAAATAAGGATGGGTACTTTCTTTTGATTTAGCAACAGGTTGCTGAACTTTTCCTTTGGACCTCGTGAAGTATGAATGTGAGGCCAGAGTACCACAAAATCAAACAACCTTTTCTAAAACCTGGAGTTTGGCAAACAAAAGGTTAGTCTGAGACAACATAACAGATAAGTAATCTCACATTGGGTGTGATGCACTTATACATTTGATCGTGTTGCTACTTGTAATCGATTGTAATGCGTTATTCCGGCTTATACTTTCCTTTGCTTTCATCTTCTTCCTCTCTTTATCAATTTTCTTTTACACTCTTTTTTTTTAGTGATGGTCGAATCTTATGTGGATTGCCTACGTAACATGTCCCCGCCTGAATCAGACCGGGCGTAGTTCGGATAATCGGGAATGGAATGAATAAACTAATATTTTATTATTTTTTTTTAAATTCTTGAAAGAAACGCTTTAAATAATATATTTATATTTTGCTTATTTTTGTTTTGCTTTTTTGAAAGAAAGACTTCTAAAAAAAAATTTATTTGCTTTGGGATAAAAAAAATATTTTTGTTTGAATTTTTACTTATTGTCTCTTTTTCTAAGAAAAAAAATATTTTTTTTATTGGATTTTTGTTCCTTTTTATTTTTATTTTAGAAAAGTACTTCAAAATGAAGGAAACCCATATTTTTTTTTAAAGTTTTATTGATTTTTTCTTTTTTATTTCATGAAAAATAGTAGGAAGAACGAAACCATTTTTTTTTTAAATTTAAACTACTTTTTTTTTATTTTTCTTTGAATTTTCTAAGGAAAGATTTTAAAGAAGGAACTAAACGAAAAATATATTGTTTTTTTTTAGATTTTTTTTAAAAAAAAATTGGGGTCGGAACCGATGAGGTTTTCTAACGTATCTCACATCCGGTGAGAATCAGACCCGCGTAGTTCTGAATATAAAAGAACCAAATTATTTTAACAAATTATTTTTAACAGTAATTTTTCAAAACAAATTATTTTCAGAGACACTTACTTTTCAGAAAAAAACTATTGAATTATTTTTTTTTTTTGCATTTTTCAATATTTAAAAGAATCTAATTTTCGTAAAATTAAGAAACTAACTATTTAGAAATCAACAAAATTAAATCGGAGATTTTTTTTTTCAAATTTTTCGTTTTTTTTTGTTTTTTTCAAAAAAAAATTTTCTAAGAAAAACACACTATTTTCATAAAATTAAAATGGTTTTATACCCCGACAATTTCCACTTCTTATTCTCCCCATTTTTAATAACAAACCGGTCGGCATGTAAGATCGAAATAAATGCACAGACAAAAGATGCATCAAGTCGGTCTTTTTGTTTCAGGTACATCTGTCCTAGACAGGCCCAACCCCTGTGTTGAGCCTCCTAAGTCAAATATGCTCATGATGCAAATAGATGTTCCTATCGGGGACCCAACATAAGGTTTTGTTATTCTAAATCATCATCCTGTTGGAAAAGTGTCTAGACTGGCTTTAACTCGAGCGGACAACTCGAGCCGAAGAGTGTCAGTGCACCGGTAGCATGGCTTTCCGTCTTAATTGACAAAACTCTCCGCCTAAACATGTGTGACTACAAATCCTTCACCGGGTGTCAAGCACCACAGCTATCTTGAGAAAAACGGGCTATGTCCAGCAAATGCCCGATATTATATTTCAAAAAGACTCGAAAGAAAAAAAATGGGTGTCGGCACAATTTATATACAATTCACAAAATATCAAAAGCGGTAAAAGCAACATTTAGCACACTAAATACAAACATATAATAAAATCAGGTAATAAATAATCCAAATAAAATAATTATTAAAAGCTCGAATTCTTAAACCCTGAACCAGTGGTTCTGGGTCTGTTTCCCCAGCAGAGTCGCCAGAGCTGTCACACCTCCTTTTGGCGCGCCCCCTACCCCGAAGGGTAGAAGCACAAGGGAGTTTTTCCAATTTAAGTGACAATATTCGAAACGGGATTACTCTATTTATTTCAGAGTCGCCACTTGGAATAAATTAAGGTGTCCCAAATCACCGATTTATTTAAATCCCGAATCGAGGAAATTTTCGACTTTCCAAATGAAGTCTGCGAACCAGAAATTCTAAGTAAGGAATTCTGTTGACCCGAGGGAAGGTGTTAGGCACCCTCGGATCCCGTGGTTCTAACACGGTCGCTTCAATTATTATAAATGGCTAAAAATACCTAATTTTATACATGTTTATAAATTATGTGCTCTGATTAAACTTTATATCGCTCTATTAATTTTGAAGAAAAGTATCTTGACTTAAACAGTATTTAAACTATCAATAAATAAATAATAAATAAAAATTATTTGCTCCAAGTAAAATTAAAATTTCGTCCCCTTTTATTCCATTTAGTACCCTGTATAAAATGAACACTTTAATCTCTAAATTTTACTTTCTATTAACCCGATTCCGGCATATATCTCTTAATAATTGGGTTAAACTACAAATGTCGTCCTTTTTGGAGAAAACTTGTTCAGTTTATTTAAAATACTAATGATAATGCAATGTTTTCATCACTAATAAAAATGAGTTCAAACTTTAAAAATGAATCAATTCAAAATATTCAACTAGACATATCAAAATTCTTTAAAGTGAAAGCCTATCATTCTTAAATAAAAATGAGTTTGTTTAGAACTATATTAACCAACTGTTTTTAGTTACAAAATTCAAAAATGTTAAAAAATTGTTATTCAAGGAGATTAACGTTCACTGATGGATTCACGGATGTTATTAAAGTAAAACGGAAACATAATGACACAAACAACTAATTACTTCAAACGAGCTCGAACGGACATTACAAACAACTCAATTT
The DNA here is from genome assembly GCA_032618575.1 of Nicotiana noctiflora. Taxonomy (NCBI): domain Eukaryota; kingdom Viridiplantae; phylum Streptophyta; class Magnoliopsida; order Solanales; family Solanaceae; genus Nicotiana; species Nicotiana noctiflora. Next base: position 6,804 of record JASVEL010012597.1, read on the forward strand.
TACTTTCAAATGTGATCATCATATGATTTCGAATTGCACGGGACTTAAATCACTATCATGGAATGAACAATCTTAAATTCAGATTTAATCCGCCTGGATTAACTCCAAACAGTCCTGATACAGCCTCTCACCATTATAGAAATCCAATTTTGTACATAAACTATGACTACTATCCGTTATACAATCCAATTTCCAATCCAGTTTTCACAAACTTATACTAACTGGAGATAGTCCTAACTAAGAAAATCCCTGTTAACTATAACTCAAACCAATCAAAACTAAAATTAAGCATTGATTGATTAACCGAAATTAACAAACAAAAGGGCTATTAACGAGGAAATGCAGCAACAGAACTTTGGTTCATACTTCATTTCATTTCACATCGCCTGGATAGTAAAAATGTGTACCTGGAAATGTTTACAAATGAAGGAAAAAGTCACTAGCAAAATTTGGCAGCAGTAACAACAAAAGCGACGGCAGTAAACTAGCAAATAATCTCAGATTTAGCTCGGATAGATCAGTTTTGACTAGAAGATACCCAACAAATACTTGGAAATGTGAAATGACTACTACTTGTGTCAAAACAAGTTTAATTGGACTCGAGGCTACTTGAAATGAAATTTTGAACTTTCTCAACACTGAAACTTACTTAAGAAACATGCTCTTTTGTAAAAGCTTAAAATCAGATTTAAACTTGCTATTCTTTTACAAGAATTCTGCTCACAGACTCTCAAAAATCTGTCTTTCAAGGGTGTGAGTGTGTGTTTTTAAATCTATTTTCAGTCCCCTTTTATATCCTTAAAGACTCAAAATAACAACCTATTTTTAATTGTTTCAGATCTGTCCAACCCATGTTATTCCCCTTTTTCCACTCAAAACATTGTTTAAGCATGGTTTATTCATTTTAAAACTCCAAAGTTCAAAAAACTAAGTGGAATACCTAGCTGCCCTGCAGATTCCATTAACCTTTAACCATGTGCAAAGCACATTTTTAATATTAAACTTAAATGATTCTTGTTTCCACTACTTAGTGTTTAACAGGCTGTATTTTGCACTGAAGATCTTTTAATCCTTTTAAACACACTAATTTCTATTAAAATCACAGCTATAACCAATCCTTAAATGAAATTCACACAAATAAATCAAGAAGGAAAGATTTGACCGAATAAAGGTCTTGAGGAAGAAGAAGAGTTCAATGAACAAGACAAAATTACAAACAACACTTCAAAATCAGAAATCGATAATCTGAAAAAATAAAATAAACGAAACAAAAATTATAACTAACACTTTAAACTAAAAACATTAATCTAAAAAAAACAGAAAGAATAAAACAAAAATCATAACCAACACTTTAACCTAAGAACAACAATCTGAAAGTCCATGAACGAACCCATATCGAACTCGGATCTTAGTGGATGTTGTTGCTCGTTCAAAGAGTTTCACCACTGCTCGTTCATGGATGACGGACAGCAGTTGAAGACGATAAAAACAGTAGTGTCATTTGGACAGTAGGCTAACGGACTGCTCCATGGTTGGTGACGGGGAAAGGAGACGACATGGGGCTGTTTTGACGGTCGTTCATGGCAGTTTGGTCGATGTTGGACGCGACGATCTGCTGCCGGCGACGAACGGTGGCTGTTGCTCCATCAAGAGGAAGAAACGGGGGCTGTTTGGAGGGTTGTTCAGGGCTGGTAGTTAGCGTGGAGCTGGACAGCGAAGGAGACGAAGATAGGTGATTGTTGGCGACAAGAAAACAGCATTTTCGAAGCTTGGTGATGGTGATGCCGCCGTTCATGGCTGCCAGTCCGTGGTGGCAGTGATAGAGTGATGCAGTGGCTGGCTGGCAAGCTGTTGTACCTGTTCGTTTGGAATGCTGGTGGTTGGTGGTTGTGGCGGCTAGGGTTTTGCTAGGTTAAGTTTTGTGTTTTGGTTATTTGGAGAAGAAGAAGAGGACTTAGTCTTCTTTCTTTCAAATGGGAGAGTAAAATGTGACAAAAAATAAGAAAGGGGGCTTCTGAAATTAAGGGTAGGGTTTGGGATATTTGGGTTGGGTAGGTTTAGTTTTTGGCCCTAATTTTAATTCCGAAAATTGGCCCAATTCTAGTTTGCTCTCCTTATTTTTTTTTCTTTTCTTTTAATTAATAGAACTAAAATTCTAAATTAAGTTATAAACTAAATTAACTCGAAAAACACTAATTAAACTCCTAACAATAATTATTATACACAATAAATACCAATAAAAATAAAATTGTGCAATTTTGACATTAAATGCTAAAAAATGCGAAATATGCCTATTTTTGTGATTTTCATTTTTGTAAAACAAACTTGATTAATCCTAGTTGTAGAATTAAATCCTAAATGCAAAAATGCGACTTAATTTTTGTATTTTATTTTATTTTTTATTATTTTTAAACAAACAAACAAGCATAGATAAATACAAACAGTAAAAGAAAAATAACGCAAAGTCCACAAAAATCACACACAACCCAAAACTATTTTATTTTGAATTTTTGGGAGTGATTCTCTTGTAGGGCAAAAATCACGTGCTCACAATCATTATGAAATTCATACCAATGATCTGGATTGCGTTTGTTTGGGTTTGAACGCATCTCCTTCGGCCACCGTACCTTATCCGCCATGCCTCGCAAAACATCCACGAGCTCGGAGGTGGTAACATTGAAATTGTATCCACCGAATCTTGCCTTCAAACTTCCATCTTCATCAAATGGATCTTGCCCGTTTCTACCATTTCTAAATCTTGAGGAAGAACTGGATTCCCTGCTCCTCGATTTTTGACCATATCGTTGATTTTCTTGTTTCGTTCTTGAATCTTTTTCTGCAGGGCCCAGATATGGATCGTATCTGTTCTTACTTGATCTCTTTTTGGTTTCGGACCTCCTGGACCTGCTCCTTTCATCATGGGAATGTTAGAGTACGATATTTTCTTCAATTCTAAGTTTTGTGCTATACCTGTTATAAACATCATTCCATGTAGTTGCAGGAAATTCACGAAGGCTTTCTTTAATCTTTCTTGTGGCCTCAGAACTTTTGTCATTAAAATTACTTGTGAAACCTATTGCAGCCCAATTATCTGGTACCCGAGGTAAAGTCATTCGTTCTCGTTGAAACCTATCAACGAAGTCTCTGAGTAACTCCGTGTCTGATTGTTTAATTTTGAAAATGTCCTCCATCCTTTTTTCAACCTTTTGTGCTCCCGAGTGCACTTTTATAAAAGAATATGCAAGCTAAGCAAAAGAATTAATAGAATTTTCAGGTAAGAGAGAATACCAGGTTAGTGTTCCCTTTGTAAGTGTCTTTCCAAAAATTTTGACCAATATGGACTCGATTTTCTGCTTGGTTAAATCATTCCCCTTAACGCCCGTACTAAATGCAGTCACATGATCTCGAGGGTCGGTTGTACCGTTATATTTTGAAATATCAGGCATTTTAAACTTCTTTGGAATAGGAAGAGGAGCTGCACTTGGCTTCCAAGGTTGTTGAGAATATTTATCCGCATCAATCCCTTTGATTATTGGAGGAACTCCCGGTATTTGCTCAATTCGTTCGCTTTGTTCCTTGAGTTGTGCCTGCAAGGTTAGTACCATATTTTGTAAATAAGTGTTATTTGCATTACCTGTATCCATTTCTTGCGGTCTATTGGGGGATCCCTCGTTTGTGTTATCAAGACCAAAACGAGGATTCTCCAGTGTATTGTTATTGGGGATAGAAGTGAGTGGCGAAGAAGGCAACCGGCTAACTAAAGTTTGGAGAGCTTGATTGACTCGTGCATCAATTATCCCCTAAAGAGCTTGTTTTGGCCCTTCAAAGTGTTCTGACTACTCTTGTTCATCAGCATGTGAAATAGGTACAAGAGTACCCTCACGAGACTGGCGTGGAGAGGCTTGAGGGGAAGGAATTATATTATCATTGTTCAAATCCCCTTGAACGTGAGGGATCTGGTTTTCAACAACATTGTTGTTGTTGTTGTTGGTGTTGATGTTGTTCGACATGATGTTGATCACAAGCAAAGTGAGTAAGCTTAGAAAGAATAGATTATCAGATTCCCGGTAAAAGAACCAATTTGTTTAACCAAAATATGAAATTTCAATTAAAACCAGAGAATAATAGAAAATTCGAGTTACTGATAATCAAGGGATTGAAAAATGTGATAAGCTTTCAATAATTAAAATGAACAGTAAAGAAAAATTATATTTCAGTAGGCTTTCAACAGTTGATCGTGTCCACAAATGGTACAACTTCCTCCTTTTATAGCCCACGCTAGGTAGAAGAATGAAACCTAGGCTTTAATGACATAATTTTGAGTAAGAAATGATATTAAATAGGTCGTTACACAATCAATCTTATTAAATATCAATTCTTCAACGTATCAGGTACTTAATGATTGAATTTGGACTTCTTTCTGCCTCCAGATCCACGCTTTAAATGTTTTTTGATTTGTTGCCCTCGAATGTCTTGAATTGATACGGAACTAGTATCTATTTGCTCTTTGTATCTTTTGTTTTTAGAATTACATTCCAACCCACTATAAACAGGTATGGGACTCGTAGTTGAATTACGTCCCGTGTCTAATTTGTCTTCTTGCATCTTTTATTTATTCTCTTTCGGAATAATAACCTTTTGAACATTTCACGTGTCTTGCCACGTCATAATTTTTTTTTCCCAATACACTAACAAATTGCAAAGAAGAAAGACGAAATGACTAAAAAAAATGAAAGAGGAGGGGAGTGAGGCGGTGGTATTTTGACTATTTTTTTGTCAAGATCTATATTGAATCTTACTAATTTTCATTGGTTGAAAATATCAAGCGGAAACCAGTGATACAGTAGAGGTAGATGGTGGTGGTGTTCTTCTGATTTTTCTGACAAGTTTCATCCGTTCCGTTTGCTGGTTCGGTGGAACGGGGTTATTGTTTGGATGACGAAACATGAAGAAGAGGGGTCCGGTACAGTGAAGGTTAGTGCTGCCTGGAGAGATTTTCCGGTGAGCTACCATTCCCGGCAATTTTGGTGTAATGTGAGGTGTTGGTTGGGGTCATGTCTGGTGGATTATTTTGGAGGTGGAGGGGTTTAGGGTCACGTAACGGAACCGATAAGAGATGAAATGAGGTATTTTAAATTGGGGATGGGTCAATTAAATTTGAGAGTGACAAGTGGACAACCGTTTAAATTAAGGGTAAATTTGAACAAATATAACGGTACGGATATAATTGATCAAATAGTATAACTGAAGATATGGTTAAACAATATTTGATAGTACAAGGATAATTTTGACCATTTACCGTATTAAAATGAGAGGAAGGACTAAGAGCCCGTTTGGGGATAAAAAATATACTTTTTTTTAAATCGTTTTTCTTTTTTTTTTTTGAAATCAGTATTTGGTCATGAAATATTCAAACATGAATTTTGGAATTTTTTGAAATTTTGTAAAACTCCAAAAGGTTGTTTTCAAATTTTCACTTGAGGTCCCTCACAAAAATTTAAAGCAAACCAAAATTATTTTCATGTCCAAACACAACTCTAATTTGTAAATCGAAAAAGGGTCAAAAATGTCATTGAACAATTCGAAATAGCTCAAAAATATCCTCCGTTTATTTTTTGTACCAAAAATATCCCTGTTGTCTATGTTTAGGACAACAAATGCTCCTTAAACCTGTTAGTCTTGCCATTGAAGCTTACATAGCACATGGCATTCCACCTAAGCAATCCAGCATGGCAAAATAATTTTGTCGAAAAAAAATTTGAATTTTTTTATTAAAATACAAAATCAACATTTATTTTGAAAAAGTGAACATTCCCGGAAAAATTATATATTTCAGAATTTTGTTATTAAAATACAAAATCAACACTTATTTCGAAAATAATAAAATATTTCTCGAAAAATTATTTATTTATTAAAATATTATAAATACTATACAAAATAAATTATTTTGGAACATACTTTAATATACTGTTCCGGGTTTTTGTGTTTTTAATTTTTTCGGAATAAGTGTTCGACGATGAAAAGTTTAAATTTCACATGAAGTTTAATTTTAAAATTTTTAAAAATTTGAAAACTCCAAAAATTATAAGAACTTCGGATGAACCAATTGATACTTACAGTAGAGGTGTGCTTTTTGTGAAGCTAACTTATAAGAATCTAAAAATTTAGATCAAACTAATCATAAATTCACAAAAGAGAACAATGGAGCTTTTTAATCAAATCATAAACCCTTATCAAGAATAATTATTTCGTAATTTTTTTTACATTTTTTGGAATAAGTGTTGATTTTGTATGTTAATAAAAAATCTGAAATAAATAATTTTTTTCGGAAATATTTTACTATTTTTGAAATAAGTGTTGAGTTATTTCGGATAGTAAAAGGATTTTAAGAGATATTTGTGATCTAAAATATAGACTACAGGGTTATTTTTGGTACCAAAAGACGGAGTATATTTTTGAGTTATTTCAGATAGTTTAAGGATTTTTTGGTCCCTTTTCCTTTATTAAATACCACTTTCACTTTTATTTTAATTTTTTTTTAACTTTTTTTTAGAAATTTTACAATTTTTCATGTCCAAACGCCCACTAAATTGTTCCAAGTTGGTTCTCCAACGCCAACTTAAATTTGGAAGAAATCCATTTTTGACTATTTGTTTTCTGGTCAAAATGACATAATTACCCTTTTCTTCTTCATTCTCTATCCAGATCCTTATATATATATGGATCCACACCCAAAAAACACAGAGAGAAAAAAATCCAAAATCTTTAATTTCCTTTCAACTGAGAGAAATGTGCTGCAACTCCTATGGCTTAACCCCGATCTCCTCCCCACCACCCCCCTCTATCTCCCCCTCCTCCCTACACCGCCGTATATATTTCCCAAACTACCCCTCAAATTCCCAAGTTTTGGGAACCAAATTTGGTTCCTTGAAAGCAAAATCGAAGCTTAACGATGTCGTTTCGTATGCTGAGATTGATAATAAGAGCTTTTACGATCTGCTTGGTATATCGGAAACGGGAACTTTATTGGAAATTAAACAAGCGTACAAGCAATTAGCACGAAAGTACCACCCGGATGTTTCGCCTCCGGATCGGGTCGAGGAGTATACGCAGAGATTTATTCGGGTACAGGAGGCGTATGAGACTTTATCGGATCCTAGAATGAGAGATATGTATGATAAAGATATGGCTAAAGGTCTTCACTTTGCGTTCTCTGCTCGTAGGCGTTACCAAAGCGATGAGGTTAGTTCACTAAATCCAGTAACTTTTGTTCAGACTCTGTATTTTGTATAAGAATATTTAGCTCCGAATCTGATTTGGTTATTATTATACATTAGTTAGTTTGAGCTCGCTGTAAGAGCACTTAATGGGCGTTTGGACATAAGAATTGTAAAATTCCAAAAAAATGAAAAAGAAAATTCAAGTCAAAATGGTATTTAAAAATTAGTGTTAGGTTTGGGCATGAATATAATTTTGGGTTGATTTTGAATTTTTGTGAGCCATCATGAAAATTTGAAAAACAACTTTTTTGGAGTTTTTCAAATTTTCAAAGAATTATAAAATTATTGTTTATTGAAAATTTTATGGTCAACCACTAATTTCGGGAAAAGTGATAAAATTCTTATGTGCAAACGGGTTCTTAAAATTTGAATATTGGATCTGCCTATGATAGAAAGACGCTCGGTGGCCATTTTTTGGCCTGTCTTTAAAAAATTAGCCACTGTCTTGGAGTTTCATTTCTAGAATTTGAAATTTCAGGACATTGAATATTTTTCAGTTATAGGGACTGAAAAGTGGTTATTTGTGAATTTTACCATCTGTCCGACCCCATTTGCCATCCCTAGTCAAATATGAAGATCTATCTGGGATGGCTTGCTTACTTGAGTTTAATTTTTATCCACGTATGCTGTTATATTTTTCTTCACAATCATGGCACTTAAAAGATAAAAATGCATTTAAAGGTAAGCCCTTACATGTTATAGTCTATTAAACGATATTGAAAGTGTGAAAATTCTTTAAGCTACTGATTTATGCAAATTAAATCCATAAAAACATAGTTATTCGCATCTTAAAGGCTGACATGCTAAAGATAAGAATGGTTTGAATAGAATCTTAGTATATACGGCGAATTCCCGAGATCTTTTCGAAAAAAAGGTGTAAGGATAAGTGTGGAATATTGAAAATACTTACTGTCTAACCGTCATATCTAGATGCTTGATGCTCTTAGCATGATCATTGTTGGGATCAAGTTATTGGTCTGCCTCGTCTACTCAGATGAGTGAACAATACAACAGAAAAGAAATGGTTTTGACCAATCCAAAGAATTTAGTTATTGCTCCTTTCTCATAATATTCTTTGGTGTTAGATGCTGGTATTTTTTGTCACTGTTGACATCTATAATTGTTGGCGTTCCCATTGCCTTCCTGTATTTGGACTACATGAATGTTGTCATAATATATGTCATTGACTGAGTATGAGATAGCCTGATGTTTCATAGATTATACCTCAATTAGTGGAATCTTAAAGACAACTGTTTTCGTCTAAAAGTTCTGTTCATATCCATTCCTAAGCTAAGCTATTTTTTTCAAGGTGCTATGCTATCATAATCAACCTTTGTTCTCTTATTTTCACATTCAACCTTTTAAATTATTTCATAAGTGTCTCATGTATGAAGTTCCTTGAATGTACTCATTTCTCTAATTCCCGAGGCAAGAAGAATGACTGAAACTAGTTTCTCTTAAAATACCAAACAAGGCTTTCTCATCTGTCATCTTCTTGCTCCTTTCTTGTGTTCCCGTCTACCCTCAAACTCGAAACGACTTCCATTGTAAACTTGGTTGGCATCAAGAAACTTTAAAAAGCAATGCTCTTTGCTCAGATTCCATTGGTTTGATGATCGAGTTGTTTGACCCTTTTTCCTAATTATGCCATTATCTCTAAACTACTTTTAATCCTTATCTATCTCGTTGAAACTTTGTCCTGCCCATGTGCATCTCGAAAGACATTAAATTAACTACTTCTGGAAGTAGCAGGCTTATGTTTTCCTTAGCATCACTCTGTTTTCTTTCACATTCTTGTAATTGACGTCTGTTTGCTAGTATGATCTAATGACATGTTTGTTCTTGAATTCTTGTTACTAATTTGATTCTTTTCTTATGCATATAGTCAATGGAGGAGAAAGGCGAGTGGAAAAATCGTTGGCAGTCTCAGCTATCAGAGCTAAAGAGAAGAAGCATGCACAAGGACTCTGGTAACAGTATGTCATGGGGAGCACGAATGCGCAAGCAAAGGAACGAAGCTTCATCTTAATCGACAATAATCAATACGTTTTCCTATTATTTTGTATATATAAGATCTTTTCTCTTTTTTCCTCTCGTTTTAGTGCTAACCATATATGAAAATGCACCTACATAGGCAGTGCATTTTGTACATACTAATGTGGATCAAGAATTTCATCTGCAGTAATATACTCCTGCTACAGCAAAGGCAGTATTTTATTTATGTTAAGCAAGTTTGGCAAGCTTTCCTTCTTGTTGGCTATATATATATATATATATCTGTGTGTGTGTGTGTGTCTGTTTCATACTTTCATTTGCGAGAAAGAGGGGTGTGTGTGTGTGTGTTTCATTTGCCAGAAAGAGAAACTTACCAATTCTCTCAGAATTGAATGAAATCATATGATGGTGTGAAAGCTCCTAGGTCGGAGCTATAGTTTTACTTACGGGTTCAGCGGAATTGGAGCAGCTTTGGTTCAAATTTTGTATTTATGTCTAAAAAATTATTAAAATATATAAAATAAAACTATCAAGAACGCAATAAACCGTCTTTTCTTGAATTTAGATCTTACAAGCTCAATTCTGGTTTGGCTTGGAGATGATGAATTTGGGCCAATTCATGAAGTCAATTCTTGGTCATTTTCATTATCATCTTGTATGACTCAGTCTAGTGTTCAGCTGTAAGGCATATTATTTCAGTAAATAAAGACCACATCACAAAATGTGGCGCCTGGTCTGTTTTGGTTTCTCATATCTTCCTATTTAATTACTCAAGAAAGAGACCCACAATTGGCTTTTAAGTTATTGGTTTGTTCCCCATGAAGAACCAAATATGTTGCTTTCTGCAATTTGTCCTGTGATATTTTTCCGTATGGATTGATGGAAAGTAGTACACTTGTTGCCTAGCTTAAGGACTGAGAATTATCTTTAAAATCTTTGGACTTATTTTTGTTATAATTTTCAGCCAACTATTTTGGACCTTTCTTATTCTGAAAATTGCAAGGCCGAAGAACCCTCAAGATTGTGGTCCACTTTCTCAAGTTATGGAGGGGGCCTTTGAATTTCCGTAAGTGCGGGCCATATGCAGTCGCGAATCTATAAATATTTTTAAAGGTGTTCAAATTTAAAAGAAATAGTAAAAATATATTGACAAATGATGTTCAATATAAGTTTTATACATCTAAAATTAATATTTTACTTACATACATAATGCAAGTTTTCATAATATTTCGGCGAATGGTAACCCTGGCCATATTATAAGTGATTGTTCGAGCATCTTGGAGTGTATACTACTTTTTGCATCAAATTTAAATTTAGTATAAAATTTAGTAGTCTTTTTGCTCTAATGGAACACCAAATCTGTTACAACCCATATCCACACACGTTAGTTCATGCCATATGTTAGTTAACACAAATCCAAGAAGGAATTATTCTTGAGATGATAAGAAGTTAATCCGATTGATCTTAAGTGATACAAGGGTGCATAAGGGTGATTAACAAGTATTAAAAGTTAAACGAATAAAGGATGCTGTAACTCATACTTTTGGGTAAACCTAAAGATGCTTAATATACTCATGAGGTCATGTTTTAAGGTATTTGAATTATATAATATCCGTATCATAAGTCTTGAAGTCAAATGAGTTATGAAACAAAAGTCGACAAAAGTTGTCGCAACTTAGGTTCATAGTTTTACTTAAACTTTAGGTTAAATGTTACTAAGCTTTTCTCCAAATCTAATTAGAATTATGGAATGATCTAACCACCAAATTGAAGATCTATGAGTCTAGTTTCTAACGCATTAAACCGTTCGTCGATACAATCTCGGACCAGAGAGATATTCGCATTTTCGCGAGACTGCGCCAAGCACCTCTCTATGGGGCCCACTTAGGCGGTTTAAGACATTTGGATCAATATAGGACGCCTTCAACCCGTTTTAAGTCATTTATTTTTACTATATTCAGACCTTAGAACCCTAAGAACACCCTCTCAAGGTTCTCTCAAGGTTCAAGACCCAAACAAAGGGCAAACAACACAAATCAAGTGTCGGGAATCACGTGGCGCTAGTAAGTCTCTTGTTCTTCTTGTTGTTGCTCATTTTTGTGTTGTTACAGCTCGTTTGGGGTGTTGTTTTAAAGGTTTTATGTTCTGTAAATACTCCCTCGAGTTCTTAATATCAACCCTAGGTGATTTCAAGCCTTCTAAAGTGATTCTAGTGCCGAAAAAATACTAATTGATTGCTAGCTTCGCTTCCTTGTTGTTGTGGCAGAATTGGAGGGATATTTCGTGGAGAATTAAGGTCAAATTGGAGTTGTTCTTTCTGTATTAAGGTAATGAACCTCTTAATTTTTATGTATTTAAGATTATCCAAGTTGCGGCTAAGTCATTGAAGCTAGAACTTGTGAAATATATATCGAAAGGCTTGGTAGTAATGTTATCGGTTGGTGGACTATGATTAACATTGATGTTGTTTGGGCTGTTTGGTGATTGTTTTCACATATGGGAATTCATATAAATAGGGGAGGTGTTGTCCGTTTCATCACAAAATAGGTTGTGGTTGGTACATAATAGTTGTGACGCGTAAACGTTAGCGATAATGTCATTTCTCCTATTGTAGACTAAGGAGTCGTGACGTTTGCATAGCTTGAGGTTGGGGCAGTATATACAAGGTATGTGAGGCTATCCCTTTCCTTCTTTTGCACGACTCCGATTAACATAATGTAATGAACGAGCTTCCAAAGATACTCTATTCTTAGAAGCTAAGCAGTACTTACATTGTTTCCCCTCTTACGGAACGATTGATGTTGATGTTGCTTCTCTTATTCTTATGTTATCAATCTTGTTGGTACTTCCTGATTCCTATAAGGTTCATAGTGAAGAGTTAGTCCTAATAATGTGTACAGAGGATACCGACCTTACGTCACTCCGAAAGGTCTAGAACGTGTTTCCATGAGTCGAGCACGCATTATATATATGTATCTATTTTACTCTACCGAGCCGCGCTATAGTCGGCCGGGTACGACACCTATTGTGCAACCACTGATCAGTTGGGTTTTACCGAGCTCCACGTGGCCGGATGCGATTCTACCGAGCCTTATAATGGCCGAGTACGTTTTTACCGAGCCTATTACGGTCGGGTACGATATGATGATGATGATGCCCACAAGGGCGTATGTTTTAAAAGATTATGTATTTATACATATGTATCATGCATTTCATGTCAGTAGCCCTCAGAGGTACTCAGATGTTACAAGTTGTATATTCTCTATCCCTGCTTACATTACTGTTCGTATTTATGGTTCTCTGCCTTACATACTAAATACTTTATTCGTACTGACGTCCTTTTGTTTGTGGATGTTGCATGTCGTGCTGCAGGTCCTGATAGACAGGCAGGTGCATGTGACGACCCGGCCCATCGTCACGAGAATTACCACCCCGTTATGTTGTAATTACATGTTTTATGATTTTATATCAGTGTTAGAGTCTATCGGGTGAGTTAGGAGTGATTTGGATTGAAAATGAGGCATATAGCCTTTTTGAAGGAAACTTGAATAAGAAAAGTCAACCCGGAGTTGACTATTTGGTTAGAGGGCTCGGAATCGAATTCTGATGATTTGGTTAGTTCCGGGAGGTGATTTGCGACTTAGGGGAGCAATCGGAATTGAATTCGGAGGTCCGGTGTAGAAATAGGCTTGAATTGGCTAAGATTGAATTTTGGCAAAATCCGAACGGTAGGTGAGATTTTGATCCGGGGGTCGGAATGGAATTCCGACAGTTGCAGTAGCTTCGTTAGGTGATTTTGGATGTGCTTGCAAAATTTCAGGTCATTCGAACGTCGTTTGGTCAGGTTTTTGATGGAATGTGTAATTCGGAAGTTTTGAAGAAACTTAGGCTTGAATCCGTGTGTAATTGGTAATTTTGATGTTTAGGATGGTGTTTTTATGATTGGAACAAGTTCGAATAAGGAATTAGGATGTGTTGGTGTGTTTGGATGAGGTCCCGGGGCCTCGGGGTGTTTTCGGATGGCTAAACGGGAGAAAATGTGGAAAATTGCAGGAAAATGTTCTGGTTCTGTTGTTTTCGCTCCTGCGGAAATGGGGGCGCAGGAGCGAGTCCGCAGAAGCGGACGAGGAGGCGCAGGAGCGCTTGTCTTCGCAGAAGCGGAAAAATGTCCGCTGAGGCGGCGTCGCAGGAGCGAAGAGTAGACCGCAGAAGCGGTCAAGAGGCGAAATGGAGAGTCCGCAGAAGCGGGTGATTGATCGCATAGGCGAGTCCGCAGGAGCGGATTCTTGGTCACAAAAGCGGAACATTCCGCAGGAGCGAAAGACTTTCCGCAGAAGCGGACCCGCAGAAGCGGTCCGTGTATCGCAGAAGCGAAAATCACAGTGAGTTAAGAGTATCAGAAGTTAGAAAATTTTAGAAACATTTCACACATTTGGGTCTCGGCTTAAGGAGGCGATTTGGGCGATTTTGAAGAGACACTCAAGGGAAATTAGGTAATCAACTATGGACTTAAACTATGATTAGTATTGATAATATTATGCAATTATATCATAAAAATGGAGGAATTTGGGGTGATTCATGGAAGATTTAACCCTAGGCTTGAACTTTAGAAAATCAAGGTTTTGAATGGGCAAATGGAGTCCGAATTTGGTAAAATTGATATGCTTAGACTCGTATCGAGATAAGGATTCCGAATATGTGACTTTCGTAATTTTTCGACAAGCGTACCGAAAGGCGGGTTTTGACAACTTTGGGAATTTTGATGTAAATTGAGTTGTATTGATTGGGTGTCGTCCCATTGGCCTAATTTGTTGTGTTTCTACCGTATTTGATCAGATTCTACACGTGCGGAGCTTGATTCTCGTGGCAAGGGCATTGCGGAGTAGTCGACGCGCGGTATTGAGGTGAGTAATAGATGTGGGTGATGACCAGCGGGTTCGAAACCCCGCTACACCACTTTGTGACGCTGTATAGCGGAGAGACACGTACTCTCTTGTGAGTGCGGGGTCGATTGTGATTGGGGACTATGGCTTATTCCGACTTGTTGATACTGTGTTATGACATTGGCTATTCTTGAGCCGGCAAACCTCCTTCTCGGATGGTTGCATACTATATATCGTGATATTGGCCACTCTTGAGCCGAGGAACCCCCTTCTTGGGAGGTTGAGTATACTTGTGGGTCGTGAGCCAGTTACTGGATCCCGCGAGGATCGTTATCATTGTCTTATCGTATTGACATGTTAGTTTACTACTAGTCCGCAGCTATTTCTGTTATTATGCTAATTCCAATCTCTGGAACTTGATATTACCGTTTTCCAACTGAAAAATGATAAAAAGAGTTTTCAAAAACTACTTTTGAGCCTCGCGAGGCTGTATCTGCATATTAGCTGACTAGTAGTGGATCGGGCTGCACGCCGCAGCGAGATATATGTTGGATCTGACTGCACGCCGCAGGAATATCTCTATGAGATGTGCTTGGGCTGTAGCCAAATTGGATCGGGCTACGCGCCATAGCGGTCATATCATGCATTGCATTGCATTTAGCAACATTTGCTAGCTGTTATACTGTTTTGCTGGTATTTGTTGGTACATGTACAGTTGATATTGATTCTGTGACAGAGTATTTGATTAACGCTTTACATAGTGCTTTATTGCGAATTTCTTATCCGCGCCGTCTTACCCCTGTTTATTACCACCGAGTCCGGCAAGTACTCATTTTACTCCCCGCACCTGCGTGCGGATCCGAGTACCTCTCGGCAGTGATCCGGTAGCTGTGCGAGGCGACATCTGTGGGATATACGAGGTAGCTGCAGAGTCCGCAGGACCCGATATTCCTTCTTACTGTCTTGATTTTGTATTGACTTTTCTTTCCGCACTTGGTATCTTGTAAACCTTTATACACTCATGTTCAGTAGAGGCTCATGACTCTTGACCCTTGGTCTATGGGAGTTGATGTATTATGGGACTTGGTTTTCTGTTTTCGTTATATGTATCACTGTTATTTCGTAAATTAATATGCTTAAATGGGCTAAAGAGAGCTTCTAGCCCCGTGGTTGATGTTGATTGGTCAGGCTGGCTTAGCAATGTGTCGGGCGCCATCACGACCGGATTTGGGGTCGTGACAAGCGGTGAGGTGCCACACAGGTAAATCTAGATGATGATGGGGTATTGAAATTGCAGGGTCGAGTGGATCGGTACGGGGACGCCTATACTTATCCTCGGGAGGCCGCGAACCTTTAGGAAACACTTCACTTTTCTTGAACTCTGTCGTGCAATCTTGTTATTATGAGAACTGAACTTCTATATTCTATTCTCTCGCAGATGGCGAGAACGCGAGCATCGGGACGAGGTGGACGACCTCCATTGCCACCTGTTGGAGGCCGTGGGCGCGGTCGTGCTAGAGGTAGGGGTAGGGCGGCCGAGGCGGCGCGCGCCGACCCGCCCGTTGTACCGGCTCGAGAGCGGCCCCCGGTGGTCGATGCTCCAGCGGCCCCGGCTCGGGGCCGGACAGTATCTATTGCTATTCCCGGTCTTCGGGAGACTCTTTCTCAAATATTATCGGCGTGTTCCGGTTTGGCTCGGTAGTTTCAGCTCATCGCTACCGTAGCGACATCTCAGTCAGGGGTGGTCAGCAGACCCCTGCAGCTCGCACACCTGACCCGGTTGGTTCAGGGACTTCAGATGCTAGAGGCGGTCCCCGCTCAGGTGGTTGCGCCGGTTATTCCTCCAGCTGCACCAGCTCCAGCTCCAGAGCATATGGTTCAGGTTATGCCCGATGACGAGCAGCGTTGTCTTGAGATATTTGGTAGACTTCAGCCACCCCATTTCAGTGGCGTTGAGGGCGAGGATGCCCAGGGTTTCTTGGACAAGTGTCAGAAGATGTTGCGAACGGCTGGTATTCTTGAGTCCAGCGGAGTTTCATTTACTACCTTTCAGTTCACTGGTCTCGTATTTGATTGGTAGGAAGAGTTTGAGAGGCGTAGGCCTACAGGAGCAGCACCTCTCACATGGCAGCAGTTATCTACTCTCTTTCTAGAGAAATATGTACCTCAGTCTCGTCGTGAGGAGCTACGTCGCCAGTTCGAGTGGTTGGTTCAGGGCGACATGTCTGTGACTCAGTATGAGCTTAGATTCACACAGTTGGCTAGGCATGCCACATGGATGATCCCTAATGATAGGGAGAGGATCGGGAGGTTCATTGATGGCCTCAACTACTCTATCCGCATTCTTATGACCGAGAGAGAGTTTTGTCATCATCATTTGAGCAGGTTGTTGATATGGCACGTTCCATTGAGGCGGATCATCGCCGAGAGAGAGAGGAGTGGGAGGCCAAGAGGCCTCATGGTTCTGGCAATATTTTACTACTAACAAATAAATTTGAAAAAATTAATCAATCAATTGATCATTTCACCAAATTCAAATCCGAATCCGAATTCGAAGCCGTGGCCATCAGGGTTTTCAGCAGGGCCAGTCTTCACTCAGTGCCCTCCCAACTCAGAGTTCAGTACCTACTTCTTCGGCCCAGGGTTCATCGCGGCGAGGGGTTCCCTTCAGTCCCCTTCTCCAGCGCCAGGCAGAGTGTGGTGAGTTTGGCCACATGAGGAGACAGTGCCCTCGACTCCGTAGGGACAGGACTCAGCAGAGGGACCAGCCCTCATCTTCAGCACCATCTCAGTCTAGTAGAGGTGGAGGTCAGTCTTCTCGTGGTCGCCCCAGGGGCGAAGAGAGATCTGGTGGAGGCCAGGCGCGATTCTATGTACTTCCTGACAAGCGTGATGCAGTTGCCTCCGATGCAGTGATTACATGTATCATTTCTGTCTGTCACAGAGATGCCTCTGTTCTATTTGATCCAGGGTCCATATATTCTTACGCGTCCTCTTACTTTGCACATCATTTGGGTGCGGCTCGTGGTAGTCTTGATCTACCTGTTCATGTATCCACGCCCGTGGGTGATACGATTATTGTGGATCATGTCTATAGATCCTGTGTTATATCTATTGGGGGTCTGGAGACCCAGGCAGATTTGTTATTGTTGGGGATGGTGGACTTTGATGTTATATTGGGTATGGACCGGTTGTCTCCGTACCATGCTATATTGGACTGTCATGCTAAGACAGTTACGTTGGCCATTCCTGGTATTTCTCAGATCGAGTGGCGGGGTTCAACCGATTTCGTCCCTAGCCGTGTCATTTCGTTCTTAAAAGCTTAGAAGATGGTCGAAAAAGGATGTTTATCATACTTGGCTTTTGTGAGAGATGTGGAAGCTGAGTCTCCTAGCATTGATTTTGTACCTGTTGTGATGGACTTTCCAGATGTATTCCCCTCAGACTTGTCGGGCATGCCGCCGGACCGGGATATTGATTTTGGCATTGACTTGGTGCCGGGCACTCAGCCCATATCCGTTCCTCCTTATCGGATGGCGCCAGCTGAGTTGAAAGAACTGAAAGAGCAGCTTCAAGAGCTTCAGGATAAGGGTTTCATCCGCCCTAGTGTGTCCCCGTGGGGTGCACCGGTGTTGTTTGTTAAAAAGAAAGATGGTTCCATGCGAATGTGTATTGATTATAGGCAATTGAACAAAGTGATAGTGAAGAACAAGTACCCTCTACCGCGCATAGATGATTTGTTTGATCAGTTACAGGGTGCGAGGGTGTTTTCTAAGATCGATCTTCGTTCAGGCTATCATCAGCTGAAGATCATGGACTCGGATATTATGAAGACTGCATTCAGGACCCGATATGGTCACTATGAGTTTCTTGTGATGTCTTTTGGGCTGACCAATGCCCCAGCAGCATTTATGCATTTGATGAATAGTGTGTTCAGGCCCTATTTGGATTCATTTGTGATTGTGTTCATTGATGACATTCTAGTCTACTCCCGTAGTCAGGAGGAGCATGCTCAACATTTGAGTATTGTGTTGCAGAGATTGAGGGAGGAGAAGCTATATGCTAAATTCTCCAAGTGCGAGTTTTGGCTCGAGTCCGTAGCATTTCTGGGACACGTGGTGTCTCGTGATGGTATTCAGGTTGATCAGAAAAAGATAGAGGCGGTGCAGAGTTGGCCTAGACCGACCTCAGCTACAGAGATCAGGAGTTTTCTTGGTTTGGCGGGATATTATCGTCGGTTTGTTCGGGGATTTTCATCCATTGCTTCTTCATTGACTAAATTGACCCAGAAGGGTGCACCATTCGTGTGGTCGGATGAGTGTGAGGAGAGCTTTCAGAAGCTCAAGATAGCTTTGACCACAGCTCCAGTGTTAGTATTGCCATCAGCTTCAGGTTCATATACTGTTTACTGTGATGCCTCGAGAATGGGGATAGGTTGTGCGTTGATGCAGGAAGGTAAGGTGATTGCTTATGCTTCTTGGCAGTTGAAGCCACATGAGAAGAATGTCACACCTCCCTTTTTACTACCTTACATAAGCATAAATATAAATACGCTCATAGGGTATACCCCGACGCTCAAATATCCGAAACAGATAAAAATAACGTAAGGGAAGGAGTTTTTCCAATTAAAGGACAATCGGTTCGGGATTTATTGAGATTAATCAGAGTCGCCACTTGGGAATGATAATGGTGTCCCAAGTCACCGGTTAATCCCGAATCCGAGGAATTTTGACTCATAAAAATGTCTGCGAAGCAAAGATCCGGATAAGGAACTCTATTAACCCGGGAGAAGGTGTTAGGCATTCCCGAGTTCCGTGGTTTTAGCACGGTCGCTCAATTGTCATTCCTGACTCTTGCTTGACTTAATCACAGATTTTTAACAACATATAGTTCTTTTTTACATTAAGTATTATTTTTTAGAGAATTTGCGGCATCGCGAAAACACGCCTCGAGTCATACCGCAACCAGTACGCCTATGACTTTCGGTGTATTTCAGCTTTGCCGAGATTTGGATTTTAAATGCTAAAAATGCAAAAAATACATATTTTTTTGTGATTTTTCATTTTCGTAAAACAAACTTAATTATTCTTAATTGTAAACTTGAATTTTATATACAAATTCAACATATTTTTTTATATTTTATTTATTTAAACAAATAAATATGCACAGATAAATGCAAACAATTCAAGAAAAATAACACAAAATTCACAAATATTGCAAACAACACAAAACTCTTTTATTTTGAAGTTTTAGGAGTAATTCTCATATAGGGCAAAAATCACGTGCTCACAGCTTCGAATTTTGGTTGCGGTATGACTCGAGGCGTGTTTTCGCGATACCGCAAATTCCTAAAAATAATATTTACGTAAAAGCACATTATGTTGTTAAAATCTATAACTGAGTCAAACAAAAGTCAAGAACGACAGTGGAGCGACCGTGCTAAAACCACCGAATCCGGGAGTGCCTAACACCTTCTCCCGGGTTAACAGAGTTCCTTATCCGGACCTCTGCTTCGCAGACATTCATAAGAGTCAAAATTCCTCGGATTCGGGATTAACCGGTGACTTGGGACACCATTGTCATTCCCAAGTGGCGACTCTGATTAATCTCTAATAAAATCCCGAACCGATTGTCCTTAAATTGGAAAAACTCCTTCCCTTACGTTATTTAACCCTGAAATCGAAATTCAGGGTTGGTTCCCCAGCAGAGTCGCCAGAGCTGTCACACCTCCCTCTTTACTACCCCACACTGCTTAAGCGTATAAATACACTTGTAGGGTATACCCCGATGCTCAAATATCCGAAACGGATAAAAATAACGTAAGGGAAGGAGTTTTTCCAATTAAAGGACAATCGGTTCGGGATTTTATTGAGATTAATCAGAGTCGCCACTTGGGAATGATAATGGTGTCCCAAGTCACCGGTTAATCCCGAATCCGAGGAATTTTGACTCTTAAAAATGTCCGCGAAGCAAAGATCTGGATAAGGAACTCTGTTAACCCGAGAGAAGGTGTTAGGCATTCCCGGGTTCCGTGGTTTTAGCACGGTCGCTCAATTGTCGTTCCCGACTCTTGTTTGACTCAATTACAGATTTTTAAACAACATGTAATGCTTTTTACATTAGGTATTATTTTTAAGGAATTTGCGACATCGCGAAAACACGCCTTGAGTCATACCGCAACCAGTACGCCTATGACATCGCGAAAAATTGCAGTTGAGCGACCGTGCTAGAACCACGGAATTCGGGAGTGCCTAACACCTTCTCCCGGGTTAACAGAATTCCTTATCCAGGTTTCTAGTTTCGCAGACTGTATTACGGAGTCATAAATTTCCTCGGTTCGGGATTAAACCGGTGACTTGGGACACCATTATTTTCCCAAGTGGCGACTCTGAATAATTAAATAAATAAATCCCGTTTCGATTGTCCTTTAATTGGAAAAACTCCTTCCCTGATTATTATTATATCCCTTCTCGGGGTGTTGTATTAAACAGTGGCACAATTACGTTTTTACGTTATGTGTAGTAAAAAGGGAGGTGTGACAGCTCTGGCGACTCTGCTGGGGATCCCAACCCCGAACCTCGGTTTCAGGGTTTAAGAACTCGAGCTCCTTAGAATTGCCGTTCGCGTTATTGTTTGACTTCATTATATGATTTGAACAACATGTTATGTGCTTTATCGCTTTGATATTGTGTGAATTGTATATAAAATTGTGCCGAAAACCTTTCTCTCTTCGCCCCCGGGGATGTGCTTACTGGTTGAGACTCCCCTTTACGTTAAAGTCACCTTAAATTAAGAAAATAGAGGCCGGATAAGTTACAAAGCCGATTGACTCCGCGGGTCACCGGTACGTAGCCCCCTCCTCGATTCGAGTTGTCCGCTCGGGTACACGGTCTAGCACTCTATGAAACCGTAAGATTTTGAACATAGGTCTAGGACGATTATTTGCATCATATCTGACTTAGGGGACTCAACATAGGGGTTGGGTCCGTCTAGGACAGGTGACCCGGTAATTAAGACCGAGCATATTATGTGTTGCATTTTTAATTGTCCTTGATCATTATGCGGACCGGCAAAAATCCCAAGGGTAGAAAAATTATTGAAAAAAAAGAGAGAAATAAGAGTTAGTGAAAATGGGTATCAAAAAAAAAAATTGAAAAAAATGGTTTTGTTGTTGAAATAAATTGGTCGATTAATCTGACCGAACTACGCAGGTTTGATTCTCGCCATTAGGTGGGATACGTAGGCAACCCTCTTCGGGTCCAACCACCCCTTTAAAAAATCAAAAAAAAAATATGTGTTTAATTTTATCAATAAAATCAAAGCGATGCTATTTTTGCAAATAGCCGAATGTTCCGAAAGGACGCCGGAAGGTTGTTTTTGCAAAAATAGCCACTTTGAAACGTTTTTAATAATTTGCGGGCACAACCTTGAAATATTCCATGTGGAAATGTTGCAAGGCCATAGCCGCAAAATCAAGTCCGGGTTCACACCCCGTTTGCAAAAATAACCAAAAAATGTCAATTTTTATTTTTGTTATAAATAAGTCGGGTGATGCTATTCTTGTTTAAAATAAGCCAAATGTCCCTCAAAAGGACGTCGGAAGGCTGTTTTTGCAAGAATAGCCACTTTGAGTCGTTTGTAAATAATTTTGGACACAACCTTGAAATATTCCCTCGCAGAAATGTTGAAAGGCTATATCCGCAAAATTAAGTTTGAGTCATCGCTCAACTTTTCAAAAATATCCACTTTATCAAATAAGCGATTACATGGCCAATTTATGAAAAGTAGTCTTGTGTTGGTTTATGGCGATGCCGAACGATGCCCCATGAGCCATAGGATAAAAAAAATTTCAAGTTTATCTTTCTTAAATAAATTTTGCAAAAATAGTCATTTTGTCAAATAAGCCATTATGTGGCCAATTTTGTAAAAATAGTCATAATTGACGTTAAAAAATATATTTTTATTCTTGTAGAAATCTCTGGCACAAGGTGTGAAAGTTTTTCTATCAGAGTTTGTAGTTAGAGTCGGCTTTTATTAATTTTCCTTCAAAAAAAAAAATCAAAAAATCAAATAAACATCTCTTTATTTCTTGCATTAATTTGCAAGAACTACGCTCGGTCCGATTCATGCGGGGTCATGATACGTAGGCAATCCACATAGGATTCGACCATATCCATAACCAAAAAAAAAATGAAAAAAAACTACAAAAGAAAAAAAAGAGGAAAGAATGAAAAAACCACAAAAAGGGAAAAAGAAAAGAAAATAGCAGGAAAAAAAATAAAGAGAAGAGAAATCAATAAGCGGAATACCTTATTGCTAACCTGGTGGTTTCGTTTTTCCAGAAAGTTGAGGTGGTTGGTTGTGGTAAATTGGAAAACAAGATCCAAGGAAAATGATAACCGACATCGAAGCTGTTACGAGTGTTGAAGAGACTCAGGGTCGGAAAGCTCAACAAGGGCCTACTGTGGTTGAGGAAAAGAGAACATTGAAACAACAAATGACCAAAATGCGTCAAGCATGGGCCAATGGCCAAGGACAGCCTTCTCACGAGTCACAATCTGCTATACAGCAAGAACAGTACCACTCTCCCGAGTACCACTCATACTCAAACATTGAGAAGCCTACCCGAAAGAAGGTACAGGAAGAAATGGCCCAAAGATTGCAGAGATTAGAGCAACGGCTGAAAAACACGCAAGAAGTGGCTAGGATGCCATGCTTGTCAATTGGGAAGGCGCTCCGTCTCTTGGAGTTTTGGTGGTATATTTTGGTGTCATCTCTTTTGCCCGGGATATTTCAGGGTTGTAATCCGGACGTTGTCTTGAGAGTCAAAACCCTTCTATCTTTCCACTTTGCTTTGTTTAGTAATAAATTTGTTTAGTTCTGTCTAGGTTTGTAATTCTAGTCTAGTCTGCTCGTTTTGTTGTTCATCTTGTTGTTTCAACCCATCAGTCTAATACAACTCTTTGTTTCCCGTCATTTCTAGTCATTCCATTTCTTATCACTTTACAATTCTTCTCGTACTGATTTTAGCAACATGACTTGCACACAATTCTCGGCCTGTTTTTAAAAGTCAATTTAGCAATGAAACAATGTTAAAGATGTAATGATACTCGGAAGAAATATTGGAATACTGTGAAGCCGGAATCAAGTGAATACTAGGGAAAGCGTAACATAAAGAAATGCCTTGGAAATGCATCACGGTTTAAAGCCAAAGGCAAAAATACCCCAAAGCTAAAGGAACCATTCGTGGTATCAGGATTGTTGCCCAATGGCACTGAGAATCGTCAAATACAGAAGGCAAATATGTGAATCAATCAAAGGTGTTTTACCGTGTAGTTTGTACTTGGTAGGTTTTGAAGATTGGAATGACGAAGGCATTTTTTCGGCTATCCAAACACTTCGTCCATTGATACCCCTTTGAGCCATATTATATTTTCTTTCACATCCCTCTTTCGGAATCAACAACAAAATTAAGGATTAAGCGGGTAAATCAAATGGAGAAAAGAAAAAAAAAGAGAATAAAAAGAAAAGAAAAAAAATGCAATACAAGAAAGAAAATCGGGAGAAGTCAAATCGCAACAAGGAAGTGATCTCATGGTCTGAACTACGTCTGACTTGATCCCGAAAGGGTACGTCGGCAGCCTCACTGAGGTTCAGTCACAATAAAGGAAAATCCAAAAAAATCCCCCAAGAAGGAAACTGGGGCAGAAGTTATGTTTGTTGAAGGAATAAGGTTCCGAAAGTTGTAATCATTAACCCACGATAAAATATTTTTGAGCCTTTATATCCTTTTTTCTATATCCCATCCAAAAGCCTACATTACGGTCCAAAGGAAAACCTTCCGATCAATCTTCAAGAAATGCCGAGTCAAGCGAACAAAGGTCAATCACATCAGGGGCAACACTTCAGTCCGAACAAAGGAGAATGAAGAACTCAAACCACCACGAGACTCCAAGATGAGAGAAGTCAAAATGAGAGAGTCTTATCGGTGAAAACCCGCACGGGCACCGTAAGGCGACAGTGAGTTGAGAGAAAGAAAGATCAAATGAGAGAGGCTTGTTGGCGAAAACCCTACGGCCGCTGCAAGTCGACTAAGGATCAGATCAAATAAATGAAGTATTGAAAACTGGTTTCACAGCAGAACTTTGCAACAAGAGTTGAACATCAACTTTGCTATACGGAGAAGGCCAAAAGTGCATGTCAAGGTCGCTAGAGTCGGTATTCAAAATCCGTTAGGTCATTCGTCTGTAGGTTTCTTGTTAGGAATTGTATTTTCCTTTCTCTTTATTCTTCACACTTTGTTTTACCCTCCTTCTTATCGAGCCAGTCAGGTCATAACAAGTATAGAAATGATTTCAAAATTTGCCACCAAGCTTTCCAATTGCACAAGATGGGATTTAGCCAACACGACAATTGTCGTAAGTTAGGGAATGACAAGGCTAGTGATTTAAGCCCACAAGAGCAACATGTGCAATGAGGATCATAGAAGACACAAGGGTCGGCAAAGTGCCAACTCAGGGAAAATATAACAAATGGAAGTACGGGGTTCGAACAGAGAGGGGGTATATCTTCTAAGAGTCAGTCAAGAAACACCCAGTGGAGTCGCCAGAGCTGTCACACCTCCCTTTTTACCGCACATACTTAAATGCGTATAAATACACTTGTAGGGTATACCCCGACGCTCAATTACCCAAGACGGATAAAATAACGTAAGGGAAGGAGTTTTTCCAATTTAAGGACAATCGGTTCGGGATTTTATTAGAGATTAATCGGAGTCGCCACTTGGGAATGACAATGGTGTCCCAAGTCACCGGTTAATCCCGAATCCGAGGAATTTTGACTCTTATAAATGTCTGCGAAGCAGAGGTCCGGATAAGGAACTCCGTTAACCCGGGAGAAGGTGTTAGGCACTCCCGGATTCCGTGGTTTTAGCACGGTCGCTCCATTGCACATTTTTTGCTTTTATCTGAATTCTTTATATATTTTAACTATGTACTTTTAATGTTCCGCTTTTCAATTTTAGAAGAATTGCGACGTCACGAAAACACATTTCGAGTCACACCGCAACCAGTACGCCTGTGACTTTAATGTATTTCACTTTCGTCGAGAGATAGATTTGGGTCACATAAATGCGCACCCGTATTTAGGAAAGTAATTTTATTTAAGTCGTGCCTAAAGAGTCTTATCGTGTTGTTAACTTCGGGAAAGACCATGAAATTTACTAAACGGTCCTTCCAAGTCTAAGATTTTCATAACATTTTATTTGAGGGCCCCGCAATTGTATATTTTGTTTGGCGAGGCTCGTCTCATTATTTTATTTAAGGTCAATCCTAACATGACTATGATTTTCTATGATTTATCTCTAATAATAAAAGAAAGGTCCTAATTACTTTGTTATTTTTTACCTAACTGTTACATTATTGCATAGTTTTCTGATTTACATCAATTTGAGCCTGTTAAAGACATGTTAGAGCCCATTACCTTGTTATAGTCATCTGTTTACACCATAATTTCAGTCATTTGTATGACTGATTCACATTAAAAGGACGTGATTCCATTGAGCAAATCTTCATTTTAGCAAAAACAATCGTGATTCCTCTAGAACACTAAACGAAACTCCACTTTTGCAAACAGTTTATATAATCTGTATAACTGTTATTAAACTAAACTAACTATCGTAATTAACTAATATACTAAAGTGATTCTCAAATTACTATTTTAAACATAATCGTTGCTTCCAAGCCTAATGCTACACTTTCGATTAAATCTTTCTTAACAACTAAACCATATTTGAGATATTCTAAATGAGCTAACAAATTTAATATGAAATACATCTGAACAGCTTCATCAAATACAACCAAACTTATCTATATACTATCAATTTAAATAATTGTTGAACTATAAACCAGTAATTAACTAGCAGGCTAATACCGTATCTATTTTAAAAGTCCAATTATGACTTGTAATTAGAAATCGGTCTTTAAAATCTACTACATATAATCTGCTTATTTTTTATGTACAAAAGAAAACTAAGAGAAAATAGGAAAGAGAAGATTGCAGCAACATAGCTTCAAAACAACTTTCATTTCCATAAGCTTTGGAGATTTACAAGATGTGTACCTGGTTTTGAAAGGAATGGGAAAATAGCAAATCAACAGGGCGGTGAAAATACAACAACAACAACAGTAACAACCAGCAGTAGCTTCAACACCTCAATCCCGAAAATCCCAGCAATACGGAGAAAAACAAAAACCAGTAAAAAAATAGAAAAGAAAAATATATTCCAGATTTTCTCTTTGTTTTGTATTTCTATCTTTGAACTCTTTTCAATTCTCAAAAGAAACTCTCAAAAGAAACTCTCAAAAATTGAAATTTTTGCCATGTATACTTCTGTGTCCAGAATGTATATCGAGTGTATACTACAGCAGGGAATTTTTTTTATTTTTACTTCTCTTCCTATTTTTCCTCTCTTTTTTCCACCTCTTTTTCATAAATCTTCTCTTCTATTTATAGGCAAGAATTTCGAAAATTTTCAGATTTTTTATTAAAAAGAAAATATTTTTTTAATTTAAAGAAAACCCACTAATCCATGTTTTCCTCTCCTTGTTTTCTTCCTTGATTTCCTTGCCCCCCACTACTTTATGTCATGTAATTATGATTATTTTTTGCTAAAAAAATCTGAAATTTTCTTCTTGGGCCAAGGGGTTTTGGGTTGGGTAAGGGTTCTTAGGATTGGGCTTGTAACTTAATTTGCAAGATGGCCCAATCCAAATTTTTTCCATTTTGTTCTTCTCCATTATTCAACTTCCTAATTAATAAAGCCCAATATACTAAGATTAATTTATAAAAACTAAAATTATCTTGAAATACTAATATCATAATAATAATTGTCACCTAATTTTAAATGGTAATTAAAATACAATCACACAATTTGGACATTAAAGGCTAAAATGCAAAAAATGCCTATTTTTGTGATTTTCATTTTTGTAAGATAAAATTAATTACTCCTAATTGTAGAATTAAATCCTAAATGCAAATGCGATATATATATATATATATATATATATATATATATATTGTCATATATATATATATATATATATATATATATATATATATATATATATATATATATATGTATATATATATATATATGTATACCCCGACGCTCAAATATCCGAAATGGATAAAATAACGTAAGGGAAGGAGTTTTTCCAATTAAAGGACAATCGGTTCGGGATTTTATTGAGATTAATCAGAGTCGCCACTTGGGAATGATAATGGTGTCCCAAGTCACCGGTTAATCCCGAATCCGAGGAATTTTGACTCTTAAAAATGTCTGCGAAGCAAAGATCCGGATAAGGAACTCGTTAACCCGGGAGAAGGTGTTAGGCATTCCCGGGTTCCGTGGTTTTAGCACGGTCGCTCAATTGTCGTTCTCGACTCTTGTTTGACTTAATCACAGATTTTTAACAACATATAGTGCTTTTTTACATTAAGTATTATTTTTTAGAGAATTTGCGGCATCGCGAAAACACGCCTCGAGTCATACCGCAACCAGTACGCCTATGACTTTCGGTGTATTTCAGCTTTGCCGAGATTTGGATTTGAGTCGCACCAAGTGCACACTCGTTCAATGGAAGGTATATTAAAATTGTGCCCTAAAATAGTCTATCGGCTTTCAATTGTTTTGGGTAAGACTATGGAATTAGCTAGTAGTCTTCCCGAGTCTAATTGTATTAAAACATTACTAAATGGGGGCCCCGCTTGTTTAAAGTCGGGCGAGGCTCATCCCAAGTTAATTTTAAAGTTCAATCCTAAGAAGTATATACTATGCTTTTCTAATCGTGTTTTTCCCTTAACCGATTTTTACACTAAGTATTCCAGGCCCATCGGGTTTTGATATTTAATGGGGGCCTGATCTCTTGCGTCATGAACTCTGTCGAAGTGGTCAAGTGCAAGCCTGAAGACTGCCTGGGCTTTAAGGCCTGGGCTGGCCCAATGCTGATCCGGTTAATCGAATGAAGAGACCAAGCCCCCATTAAATATCAAAACCCGATGGGCCTGGAATACTTAGTGTAAAAATCGGTTAAGGGAAAAAACACGATTAGAAAAGCATAGTATATACTTCTTAGGATTGAACTTTAAAATTAACTTGGAATGAGCCTCGCCCGACTTTAAACAAGCGGGGCCCCCATTTAGTAATGTTTTAATACAATTAGACTCGGGAAGACTACTAGCTAATTCCATAGTCTTACCCAAAACAATTGAAAGCCGATAGACTATTTTAGGGCACAATTTTAATATACCTTCCATTGAACGAGTGTGCACTTGGTGCGACTCAAATCCAAATCTCGGCAAAGCTGAAATACACCGAAAGTCATAGACGTACTGGTTGCGGTATGACTCGAGGCGTGTTTTCGCGATACCGCAAATTCTCTAAAAAAATAATACTTAATGTAAGAAAGCACTATATGTTGTTAAAAATCTGTGATTAAGTCAAGCAAGAGTCAGGAACGATAATTTAAA
Source organism: Nicotiana noctiflora (assembly GCA_032618575.1). Classification (NCBI taxonomy): domain Eukaryota; kingdom Viridiplantae; phylum Streptophyta; class Magnoliopsida; order Solanales; family Solanaceae; genus Nicotiana; species Nicotiana noctiflora. Next base: position 35,491 of record JASVEL010012597.1, read on the forward strand.
ACCACGGAACCCGGGAATGCCTAACACCTTCTCCCGGGTTAACAGAGTTCCTTATCCGGATCTTTGCTTCGCAGACATTTTGAAGAGTCAAATTCCTCGGATTCGGGATTAACCGGTGACTTGGGACACCATTATCATTCCCAAGTGGCGACTCTGATTAATCTCGATAAAATCCCGAACCGATTGTCCTTTAATTGGAAAAACTCCTTCCCTTACGTTATTTTATCCGTTTCAGATATTTGAGCGTCGGGGTATACCCTACGAGCGTATTTATATGTTGTTAAAATGCAAATTGGTGGCATTGAAAATAAGGTTTCAATTTTTGCTGTCACACCTCCCTTTTTACTACCCCACATAAGCATAAATATAAATACGCTCGTAGGGTATACCCCGACGCTCAAATATCCGAAACGGATAAAAATAACGTAAGGGAAGGAGTTTTTCCAATTAAAGGACAATCGGTTCGGGATTTTATTGAGATTAATCAGAGTCGCCACTTGGGAAAGATAATGGTGTCCCAAGTCACCGGTTAATCCCGAATCCGAGGAATTTGACTCATAAAAATGTCTGCGAAACAAAGATCCGGATAAGGAACTCTGTTAACCCGGGAGAAGGTGTTAGGCATTCCTGGGTTCCGTGGTTTTAGCACAGTCGCTCAATTGTCGTTCTCGACTCTTGTTTGACTCAATTATAAGTTTTAACAACATAATGTGTTTTTTTTTACGTTAAATATCATTTTTAGGAATTTGCGGTATCGCGAAAACACGCCTCGAGTCATACCGCAACCAGTACGCCTATGACTTTTGGTGTATTTCGGCTTTACCGAGATTTAGATTTGAGTCGCACCAAGTGCACACTCGTTCAATGGAAAGTATATTAAAATCGTGCCCTAAATGATGTCTATCGGCTTTTAATTGTTTTGGGTAAGACTATGGAATTAGCTATATAGTCTTCCCGAGTCTAGTTATGTTAAACCATTACTAAATGGGGGCCCCGCTTATTTTAAATCGGGCGAGGCTCGTCCCAATTTAATTTATTAAAGTCCAATCCTACTTTGTGTGTACTACATTTGCTATATTGTTTTTTGCCTTAATCGATTTCGTAACATCAAACATACTAGGCCTGTCGCAATTTGTGTATTTTTGTGCGGCGAGGCTCATCTCACTTTTATTAACAATATAATTCTAAAATGACTACATTTCCTATTTTTAGTTTTTATAAATAAAGAAATCTCATAATTAATTTAGAAATTAAAAATGCAATACTTATCTTATTTATGACAAAAAAACTTAATGAAACAGATTTAAAAAAAAAAAATTCGAAATTGTTTTATTTATTATTTTATTATTATTATTATTATTTTATTATTTTGTTAAATACAAAATTTCACAACTTAATAATAAAAGAAGATAATTTAGAAGAATATTAAAAACTTGAATAAATAAAAGAAAAACCAATAAAAATCATTTATTCAAAAACTATCAAAATTATAACAATTAAAGCTTATATGGTAAAAATCATTTTTTATTTCAAATTGTTCAAAACTAAGCTTATTTTTTAGAAAAACAGCAATTATAAATTGACTATAATTTTATTTAAATTCGTTTTTTATAAACTAAAAAAAAATATATTTTATTTGTTATATTTAGATAAATGTTTAATAAAATAAACATTACTTAAATAAATATAAAAATAAAAGTGCAAAATCGACAACTAATATATATATATATATATATATATATATATATATATATATATATACAAACTAAACCAATTATCTTACAACTAACTTAAACTCAATTTTTTTTTAATTTTTTATTATTTTTGAATTAAACCCTTACTGTTAACTATTTACAACTATTTACCAAAATCAAAATCAATCTTAATTATTTACACCTATATTTTGAGATGGTTAAACTTGAAAAGAAACAATTCTTGTGTTATTGAAAAATTCAAATCGTACCTAAATGCCTAATTTACGCAAAAATAATTAAAATTCACATTTTTATTGAATTTAACTACATGTTAACAACTTAATTTATTAAAGACAATATTAAAGAAGTTCTAATTAATTTGATTAACAAAAGAGTAATTCATTCTTCCTTTTATTTACTAAATGATTTGAACATTAATAAACAGATTCATAATTATACTATTTAATAACCATTTTTAGAAGTGAATTATTATTACTACAAGAAGGCTTAATTATTTAAAGTTATCACAAAAACTTATAGAATATTAATATGGAATTTATTAAAACATAATCTGTAAAAGAAGATAGAAATAGAAACTATTTAAAATTTCAACAAAATTCTCATCTTTCTCATATATTCATCTTATCATTTAAACATGATTAGATATGTACCTGATATTCTCATACCGGACCAACCCACTAAAATGCAAATAGGGATCAGAAATATGATCAATATCACAAAGAATAACGAGATACCATCTATACCCAAATAAAACTTGATGTTTTAGTAAGGAAGCCATCGAAGGCTTTCACAAATTGAGATTTTGCCATAGAAGGATTGAATTGTATCTAAAGTAACACTCTTTTTTTTTTAGATTTTTTTTTTCGTTTTTTTTTTTGTTTTTCTTTTGTTTTGTTTTTCTTTTGTTCACTATTTGGTAACACTCTTAAGATTTTTTCAGATTTTTGCTCTCTAAAATGTTTTCTTCCTCCTCCTTCGTTGTATTTGTTATCATTTCAAAATTGATCAGAAGGTCTTTCTTTGGAATGTAACGTGGCTTTTGGGTGGGTTAAGAAAGAAAGATATAAAGGCTCAAAATTTCAACGAGGGTTAAAAATATTTACAACTCTCGAAATTATTAAACATAACTTCTGCCCCAGTTTCAATATGTGGGGAATTTTTTGGATTTTTTCTTTATTGTGACTGAACCTCAGAGAGGCTGCCTACGTACCCTTTCGGGATCAAGTCAGACGTAGTTCATCCAACTTCATAAGTTAGATGGATTTCTTTTTGACTTTTTCCCGATTTTTGTCTTTTTTCTTTTTTTTCATTCATTTTTTTCATCATCATTTTTTTTTCATTTTCCATCATTTCATTTTTTATTCTGGCAATTTCGATCTTGTTGCACCAGAGCGATTCCGAGAGAGGGATATGAAAGAATTCATTCATTAAGGCTCAAAGGGGCTATCAATGGATAAAGTATTTGGATAGAGAATAAAATGCCTTCGTCATTTCAATTCCAAAATCACAACAAAATACAAAACACATATTTGAAAAGGAATCATACATAGTATCTTTTGACTGCATCTGAATTGATAGCAGTCTCTACGCACTTTCCTTCAACATCTGTTAAATATAATGCTCCATTGGACAACACCCGTGATACCACGAACGGTCCCTGCCAATTTGGTGCAAATTTGCCCTTTGCCTCGGCCCAATGTGGTAAAGTAACCCATCACAACCAAAATGAGCTTATGCCCATTGGAAACTGTTGGCTCTATCAGTCCAATAACATCTATGCCCCTGTTTCAAAGCAAAGAAAAATCTGTTAGTTTAAATGCGGTGGTTGGTTGTAGCCTTGAACCTTGATGGCGGCTGCTTTCCACTCGAGTGCCTTGCCTATTCACCGACTATCCATTTTTACTTCTTCTTTGTTCAAAATCCACCTCTCTTTAGGTATGTATATTGTTCCTTTCTTGACGGATCCCACAAACTTCGATCTTGATTCCTTTGATGACTCCACTTGACAGCCTTTGGTCTTTCTCTTGTCAGAAGATATACCCCTCTCTGTTCGAACCTCGTACTTCCATTTGCTATATTTTCCTTGAGTTGGCACCTTGCCGACCCTTGTGTCTTGCATGATCCTCATTGCACATGTTGCTCTTGTGGGCTTAAATCACCGGCCTTGTCATTCCCTGACCTACGACAATTGTCGTGTTGGCTAAATCTCATCTTGTGCAATTGGAGAGCTTGGTGGCAAATTTCGAAATCATTTCTGTACTTGTTATGACCTGACCGACTCGATAAGAAGGAGGGTAAAACAAAGTGTGAAGAATGAAGAGAAAGGAAAATACAATTCCTAACAAGAAACCTACAGACGAATGACCTAACGGATTTTGAATACCGACTCTAGCGACCTTGACACGCACTTTTGGCCTTCTCCGTATAGCAAAGTTGATGTTCAACTCTTGTTGCAAAGTTCTGCCGTGAAACCGGTCTTCAACACTTCATTTCTTGATCTGATCCTTAGTCGACTTGTAGTGCCCATCGGGTTTTCACCATCAAGCCTATCTCATTTGCTCTTTCTTTCTCTCGACTCACCGTCGCCTTACGGTGCCCATGAGGGTTTTCACCGATAAGACTCTCTCATTTTGATTTCTCTCATCATGGAGTCTCGTGGTGGTTTGAGTCCTTCATTCTTCTTTGTTCGGACTGGAGTGTTGCCCCTGATGCGATTGACCTTTGTTCGCTTGACTCGGCATTTCTTGAAGATTGATCGGAAGGTCTCCATTTGGACCGTAATGCAGGCTTTTGGATGGGGTTTAGAAAAAAGGATATAAAGGCTCAAAATATTTCATCGTGGGTTAAAATTACAACTTTCGGAATCTTATTTATTCAACAACCATAACTTCTGCCCCAGTTTCCTTCTTGGGGGATTTTTTTGGATTTTTCTTTTATTGTGACTGAACCTCAGTGAGGCTGCCTACGTACCCTTTCGGGATCAAGTCAGACGTAGTTCAGACCTACGTCCGTATTCATTGTTACATCTTGACTTCTCCCGATTTTTCTTTGCATTCTTTTTCTTTCTTTTCTTTTCTTTTCTTTTCTTTTTCTTTTCTCTTTTTTTTTCTTTTTCTTTTCCCTTTTTTTTTCTTTTCCTTCATTTGATTTCCCCGCTCAATCCTCAATTTTTGTTGTTGATTCCGAAAGAGGGATATGAAAGAAAATATAATATGGCTCAAAGGGGATAACAACGGACGAAGTGTTTGGATAGCCGAATAAAATGCCTTCGTCATTCCAATCTTCAAAGCCTACCAAGTACAAACTATCTTTCGACCAAATCACATATTTGCCTTCTGTTTTTGACGATTCTCAATGCCATTGGGCAACAATTCCGATACCACAGATGGTTCCTTTAGTCTTGGGGGTACTTTTGCCTTTGGCTTTAAACCGATGAAGCATGATGCATTTCCAAGGCATTTCTTTATGTTACGCTTTCCCCAATGTTCACTTGATTCCAGTTTCACAGTATTCCAATATGTTTTTATTTTTTCGAGTATCATTACATCTTCAATATTGTTTCATTGACTTTTAAAAACCAGGCTTAGAATTATGTGCATGTCATGTTGCTAAAGTCAGTATGAGAAGAAATGCAAAGTGATTAGAAATGGAATGACTAGGAATGATGGGAAACAAAGAGTTGTACTAAACTGATGGGTTGAAACAAAACGAACAAACTAGACTAGAATTACAAACCTAGACGGCACTAAACAATTTTTATTACTAAACAAAGCAAAGATAGAAGGGTTTTGACTCTCAAGACAACGTCCGGATTACAACCGTGAAATAACCCGGGTAACAGAAGTGACACCAAAATAATACTACCAAAACTCCAAGAGTTGGAGAACCTTCCCAATTGACAAGCATGGCATCTTAGCCGTTGTATTCTGCATTAAGATCGCTTTCTATTTCAATATCCTCGGCTTCCAAAGAAAAATCTCTTCACCCTCGTCATCGGGCATCGTCCCCACAAAATGCACAACGTCACATGCAGGTAGAGGATTCTGTGTAATGTTCAGGGTGCCATTGTCTTGGACCGCAATCATTCCTGCCTGAATTAATCTTTCTATTTCCTTTTTCAAATTCCA